>JAHDVE020006714.1:0-52050 GCA_022606495.2 Halesus radiatus
GATCAAAAGAAAGAAAAAAAAAATGGCCTGAAATTCTATTTTTACGTACACGAAGTTATGTTTTATATTGGAAAAACTCAAATAATATTGTGGATTTTTAAAACTAAAAACCTCATTTAGTCTGCATTCAAATAAAATAAAAAATCTCACGGAGTGGTTCAAGTTATTACAACCTTTTTTAAATAAATAAAAAAAATGCCAAAACCAATATTTTCCCAAGCGATGGCTATTTCCCGAAAAGGCTGGAATGAATATTCCCAAGTACCATTTCTTTTAATTAAATCTCGTTTATATCTTCGGCCTTTGTAGCCGTATCGAATTCCTGAATGCCCCCAGTTAATGTCGGACCCTCGGGAGAGGAGGACAGGTGGGGAGGGGGGTGCGGACAGGGAGCCGGGGCCATGTTAACTTATCTCCAACACCGAGGCGACAAACCGGCCATAAAACAAAAGACTCCCCGCGGAGAGATGCCGAGACAAGGTAGGTACCGACAACTACCAACCCCAAAAAATATCCATCACAAATTAACCAAATTGTAAAAAGGTTCGATTTCTTCACCACCCTAAATCTACAATCTATAGAACTTTTTGTTCGGTTGTCATTTTAAACAAGTCCACTAATTCTTCATCCATCTACGCACACGGCGCCTGATTAGTTCCCATTTTTTAACCAAATTTTTCATCCAGCATTCTGGCACTTACTCAAAATATTATATTCTACTCAACACTAATAAAATTATTTCAAAGCGCCGGAACAACTTTTTTGTATACGCCTTCACTTTGCCAGCTGGGTGCGTTTTTATTTGAATCCATCAGATTACGGGTAGGATTACAAAAGCGCAGCGGTGTGGCTCTCATCCCTTTGCGGGATCGTTTAGTATAACGATGATCGGAATTGAGATTAGAGTATTGTTCTGTTGTTCGGGCATCTTGTCTTATTGTGCGCTAGGCGACAAACGGTCCATAAAACAAAAGGTTCCCCCCTGAGAAGAATGCCTTGAAGGCGAGCGCCGGACGGGCCGGGTCGGGGCGGACGGGTCGGACCAGACACAAACAAAACTCTTGTTAGCCCGATTTTTTTGCATTTTTTTCCTCGTCAAGTTCCAATTGAATCCCTTGTTTCATCAAATCGGAATGAGCTGGACGCTTAGAGTGGTATATTGTTACTCTAAAGCTGGACGCAAGCTGCGCTAACGGTAGATCACTTCAACAGGATGGGTTCAGATTATTAATTAATAATTTAACTTTAAAGGATTCTCGCCGTATTATTAGCAGCGTTATTACTTTTTTAAAAAGTAATAAAAACAGATATGCAAATAATGTGTCAAATTAAATAGTGTTTATCAATATGTAAAGAAATGGGTAGATAAATAGTACCTATCATATAAGCTACGTTTCTATTTGATCTATTCTGTGATCTGTGAAATAGGTCAGTGCGAACAGGCGTATATATCTGTGCAATCTAATGACCGATGGAATAGAAGCCCAGCGTCGAATTGAATCCAAATTTCGTTCTATATTATTTAAAATAGACCATAGAATACAAACATAAGAACGGCAATTGCTACGCGAATGCCACCCTCTGTGCATATTACCGCAATTTCTATGGTTATTTAGATTTAAAAAAAACACATTTCATTCGAAGATGCTGCATCGCTTTGAGCTTCGCGAATACAAATGAATAGAAATGGATCAAGTGTGAGCGCGCTACAATTCCTGCCTATAGATACGAGATAGACCCGCTCATTTGGAATAAACTTCCCCAGCTCCTGGTAATATCCAGAAATTGACTCAATAATTTGAAAAATTCTACTGTCGAAACATTTTTTCAAACCTCCGATAGTTGTTTAGTTTCGGTTACCTCCTTGTTTTGCTTTTTTATATAAACTCAGTTTTTGTTGAAAATAACCTGACTCCTGTCTTAAAGTGTTATTGTGAATGTGTTCTCTTTGTATATATTGTGTAATATTTTGTAATTTTATTAGATGAATGTGTACCTAAGGAAAAGTATAAAAATAATGTTAAGAATAAGTAAGAATGTATATAACATATTAAGAATGTATAAATAGAATATGTTTATGAATAGAATATCAAATGAGCACTGAATGGACTCAGTTAATATTTTTTTAGTAAAGCGCAATTGTATTAAAATAACACAAATCTGCGCTATATAAATGGTATGTTATTATTATTATTATAGACCATATAGGTCATATATAGAGGATGAAGGTGGGAATCTACCATTATTGAAGCGCTCTTGGTGCAATTTTTTTTACTAAAACCCCGATATAAAAATGTTTTTATTTTTTTATTGAATTAGGTACCTACCTACCTAATTAGGTATTGTTATGTATTTCTTTTAAATTATTACCACACTCTTTATTATTATACGTTTATTGAAAAATGACACTTTCAAATACAATTTGTTTAAGTTGAAAATATATACCTACCTACATTAATTTATTTAATACATACCACACAATATTTGCATGCTTTTTCTAATTACTACTAATTGTTTTTTTTTTCTAACAATAGCAGGATTATAATATTATCGTATTTATCACTAGTTTAAGTAATTAGGTACCTACATTAATAGAGATAATTTTATGTTTTATAAATTAGTAATACAATTAGAGAACTGTATTTCCTTCATCCGGCCCGTAGCCTGGCGAGTTCTGTGGGGCGGAGAAGGCGCCTCTCAGAACTGAAGGATACACGGAAACACACGGGAAGAATTCCAGTGATGGATTACGTCACGACATTCCACAGATTCCTTAACCCGGCGGAGCTATGTCTTCGTTCGATTCAAATACTTAGCTAAAGTCTATCTGAAGAATTTATATTGTTATAAAAGTGAAAAATAACCTAATTCTAGATGGATAAACTGTACCAATAACTCTTTTCTAGAACAAATTCGTCCATTTACTACAGACATGAACAGTAACAAAGGTATAAAAACCCACTTCAACGTAAATATATATAATATTCAATATAATCAGAATGACATAAATTAAAAGACATATTTTGTCTCTTGAAACTTTCAAGGTTATATTGAAGATATCAAGAGATATGTTATTTAGCAGCACCATACCCCGTATTTTATGTATGTTTTAGGTACATATCATGCTGTGCTGAGCCAACACGTCTGTTCTGCCATGTGGTATACATATCAGATCGTGGTGCCGCTCCTGGCCGTAGTTATTTGGTACAAATAACTTATAGCAGGTATGGAATTTCTGTCAAATTATGTATAATTGTGTACGATGTTACTGCAAGGTTTTCCCACTCCTAGACTGGAATCTTTGGTAGAGCGTCTCAGGGAGCAAATCTTCATATTGCATAAATTGCAGCTACTCGCTGTGTATTCTCATATAGAGATTTATTTTCTTGTATTTAAATATATAAATATATATTTTTTTGTATGGGGTCCATACAGCAGAAGCCTACTCTAGCTACATAAAAGCATGCTGGCGGTACTGAGGTTGCAATTGGCAACAGGTTTTATTTTATAATGAATGCTAATTTGGCCATACACGATTTTAGGTATTTCCAAGTATTTTATATCAGTAGTAGCATACTTGGCATTCCAAAGCAACCCTTATTTTGTTTCAAACAAAGAACAAATATCCTTATATTTAATGTTTTTTCAGTTTAATTTGTAGAACTCCATTTTAATTATAAAAACATGAATCCTTTTGTTATATACACTCTTGTAAGTCGTCCGATATACAATTTTATTGTAGTTATATACTTTCGACGTATCAACGAATAAATAAATAACCTTAAATATTTACAAAAAATAATTATAAGGCTTACCTAGATGTCATTAGTTTTAACTCTCAGTAGTTAGTTTATACCTATAAGTCTCAGTTGTAAGTCATTAGTAATAAATCTTAGCTATTAGTTATAAACCTAAGTAGAAAGTTATGGGTTATAAAAATTAAGCTATAAAGCGCCCTTAAGGTGATTTTCCCACGAAAACAGCGATATATAAATAATACATTTATTATAATTAAGGGGATCCACTTCGTAAAATTCGAACGAAATTCCCGAACACCGGCCGCATGTTTCGATTTAGGCAAAACCAAAAAAACATCACCAAATAGCGTGTTTTATTCTATTCTGTAAAGCTCAGGCATAATTATTCAAATGTTTTACGGTCATATTCTAAAAACCTTAATTTGAAACAATGAACAACATGACAATATCTGATAAAGGGTTCGAAAGTAGGAGATTTTGCACTTTGAACATCTTTTTTGCTCTGATACTTTATTTTTTTCTAGGCTTATTAAAAGACTCACAAACAAATGCTAAGTTAAAACAAAGGCCAATATGTGTTATACTTGTAGTATTTAATTAAATAATCTATGATATTCCATCAAATTTTCAAACAAAAATTGATTTTGACTTACTTCGCATTGCAAATTCAACGTGGGCATCGAATAATATGAAAGCAATAATATAACCATGACCTCTGGTGTTTTGTATCGGGTAGGTAGGTTCCCACTTCCCAGGATACTATTATCACGGAATTACCTGTACTACAAATCCAGCATAGCAACAAGTTGATAATCCCGTTCCTATTCACCTGCTAGAGAGCTAGGGGCTGTATTGCATACATGTGGGGGTTTGTTTAGGTACTTACTTACCTGTTTATTTCATGGACTAGTTTCCGAGAAGTTATGAAACTTGTCGTTGAGATAATTAGAAATGGCCAAACATTGACCCAACTGTTATAATTTATACCACAAAATACATTTTAATGGGAGAGCTTTGAAATATTTTGCCGTGTTGTTATATTTACATTGAATATATGGTCGTCAAGGGGGGATTAATGCACAGGAATACTTTAAAAATGTGGTTCTTTTATGTGTTTCTGAGATTAGGCGTAATGTTTAGTGCTATTTTAAAATGAATTTATGTAATGAGGTATTTTACCTGAAACCTTTTTACGAATTTTATGTCGGTTTTAGATTTTTTTTTAATGTTAAATATATAATCGAGTAAAATATGTTTTGTTGGAAAGGAATTTTGGTAAAAAAAGTTTTGGTAGAAATGAAAGCCTCTTTAGACCTACTTTGAATAAATATTTCTTGTAAATACTTTCAGTAGATAGGTAACATTTTTTTATATATAGATTTTTAAAAAAAGAAGCGTATTTATTTTATTTATTTACATAATGTATAATGGTTACATATGTTCTAATTTAAACGTGTAACATAATATAAACAAAAAATATTAACAATTAAAGTTACAGAGTACATTTAATTTTAGAATCAGAAAAGCGGCACCGTTAAATTTAAAAACTGAAAAAAATATATTTAGAACTGATGGGTTACTATTTCAATACACATACTTGAAAAAGTTCTAGAACGTGAAAGTGAATGGTAGAAGTAGTCGGGGAAGCCGGAGAAGACATGGCACGATCAAGTGAAGCAAATACTTGAGTAGGGTCATTTTGATTTGCGATCCTCGGCTACGAATCAGAAGGTAGCGGGTTCAAATACCGCAGTGCGCAAGTAAATTTTATTCGATGAATTTGTGTTTTTTTTCACAATATATTCATTAAAAATAATACATAGTACATTTGTGGCACGTTCCAGAGTGGTAGATACTTTCAGTATCGTCCTGGAGAAAGACGATCATTCATAATCGAAACGTTGCTTGAAATGGCTTTAGCCGTTTGGTGACAAGGTATGAATAACCAGATACTTCCCTATCTTCTTCCTCCCCATTACTCATTACCAGCCTCACAACATAACACATTTGGGGTTGCCATAGTCTCACTGGCTCCAAACGGTTGGGAGGAGTTGGAACTAAAATGTCAATAGTCAGAATAATATGTGGCGATGTATGGATGAAAATGATGAAAGGAGAGTGTTCCAAGACAGAGTACCGCTATGAAGAAACGGCGTTATGGCTAGTTAGTTACCTTGTTCTGAAATGGATGTGGTACCCGTTGTGAGATTCAATCTGAACCCCTTTTACTATTAAACGAACTTCCCATCCAGTCTATCCACTTTACAAACCCATACCAAAACAGTACTTAACTACTGGTGTTTTCAAACCGAAGCACGAAAACCACGTGTTGTTAATGTTAATTGTTGACATAAAAACAAGATATAAATAGGGGAGCTGTTTGCATCTGAATGCATATTTAAGTTATGCACTTGTCTCTTGGCGTTGAATGACGTCGCCTTCAAAAAACCACGACAAGCATTTAGCCAAATATTACAAGAGTTCATTACGGGTCGTAAAATTAGTGGGTCGTTTTTTTTACTGAAAGCACTCGAGAAGGCGCCGCCCGTTTTACAGCACGTATAAACATTGTGTCGGAGATAATGAGCAGACGAGTGCTCTCACAGGCACAATGAGTCGGATGTCGGATCGTTTCTGTATCAAACCCTCAATAATTATAGTTGTTATAAGTCGAATCATAAATAAACTGAAATATCTGATAAGTTTTATGTGCGTTATCTAGAGGGGCAAATGTAATGTCTGTATTCGAAATTCTAATAATTATTTTAGCCACGAAGTAATATGTATCAGATATTACGTCTGATTGAAACTCTTATCCCAGAGAGACACTTAAACCAATCTAAGTACGTAACTCATCACCACGCCATTCCACTGAAGAAGTAATCAGAGAGAGAGGATAGAACACCATACAACTGTGCCTTGGCACAAGCCCTTTACTTTATTCAATTTCAGGTATTGAGACTTACATGTTCGATTACATGGACCCTTGACATTTTACTTCACTCTTTATTTACTATTTATATCCAAGACACCATCCAGGTTTCAAAAATTCTGGTTAAACTTTGCAATCACATCAAGCAGCCATAAAATATTGGAGATGATTTACGATAATGTTGGTTATTCTCAGAGCGAAGTATGAGATTGATAAAAATGACCGAATGTAACTATTTATAGGCCTTGAAAGCTCAGTTGTCTGAATGTAACTATTGGTCTCGATAGCTCATTGGAGAGGTAAGAACTTCGGTAAGAATAGAGGATCCGAGTTCGAATCCCAGTCGCGAACGTTTCCATTTAATTTTCTATTATTTTCATAAGAAGCAATCACTTTGTGGTTTGAAATTATATTAAATAAAACAATCACTTTCTTATAAATCATGAATTTATAATATTTTAACGACAACTGGTTTCGTATAAAACTTAGAACTAATACAGAGTTATCAGTTATATATAGGTACAGACAACAATTAAGTGAGACAGGAGACAAAGGAATGTACTTACCTATACATAACCGATAATTCTGTATTAGTCTTTAGTTATTGCGATTGCCCTAACAAAGCTTGATCCGAGAAAAACCGGTTGGCGTTAAAAAAAAAATTATTAATTCGTGGGTTTAGAACAAATTGATTTCTTTATTTAATTTTCATTTTCTGCTTATTCGTCTATTCCATATTTTCATTGAAAAATGTTGATATATCTTCTTCAATGATTGAATCTTATTTTAGTACATATTTGGGTTCTGCTTGAACAATACGAGCGTCCCTTTCTTGACATTGTTCTTTACACACTTATCGACCTTTAATTTATTACAGATCTCCACAATACGTACGATTCGAAAACATAACCAGGCAATAATAAATTACTAGGCAAATGGTGTACAATTTATATTAGATAAGAAAAGAGAACACATACGTTTTTAGAATGATAAAAATTTGCGAAGGTTCATTAAAAATCTTGGTACTTCACAGAAAAAATAACAAACGCATTGTACCTGGTACCCATTCCTATCAACACGGAGCTTTTAACAGGTAGTAACTACTACGCTCAGACGGCAATATGTTTACGTTCGTTTTATTGCTTCTCGTACTTTTATTGTTTGTTTTGTTATGTCTGAATAAAGCATCAAAACTAATGGTAAGCTAAGTAAATAAATGAATGGTGATACTAGAATAAAAAGAAAAGAGTTTAGGTATAAAAACCTTTTTAACAACTTTCTTTTACTCTTTTTTAATGCCATGTTTTAAAGAGAAGTCTTTGGAATCCATATTACTACAAATATGAAAACATTGTTCAATCTGTAAAAAAAGGGTTTTAAATGTGGTATACGTGATCATAAGACGTACGTATGGAATACCTTAACATTAATTCACTTAAAATTAGAAGGCTGATTTAATATAATTATAAAAATCCTCCCGATACTACAGTATGTCTTAGCCAGTGACGGTTTGTGATGTTTTTAGTGTGCTAGACTGCTAACGTTGAACAAAAGAAACGGAATTATTGACGTTGTTGTAGCCAAAAACGATTCTTTTCTTCTTCAAAAACCAGATTTTTTAAAAATAAGATTAATAATTAAGATTTTCAGGAATTTTTAGGTTTGTAAAAAAAAAAAGAATTTCGGCAGCAACAACATCAAAACCAATCTTAGCACTCTAAAAAGTCACCAGTCGCTACTGGTCTTAGCAGTATTGAAATAAATTTTCCTAATTCCTATTGTTTAAAACTATATAGCACATTCCACCTGAATACATTATATGATATTGCCTACTTTGGCCCTCTGTCTCAAATGTGTCGACTATATAATAATATAGAGTGCGCTAATGTAGAAATTTTTTGCGGATAATTTTTACAGTTTCAGAAATAATCTCCTGTTATTAAGAACTTAAAATTATATGTAATAATAATTTGGCTAATTATATTATGTATCACTTGTGTCTCTTGCTTCTATTTGTATTTTGAATCATATGAGTTTTGTAATTTTATGTTTTATGTATCATTGATTGATTTTTTGTAATTTTGTGTATGATAACTGGATTGTTCTCATGTAAGTGAAAGCATCTGTAAAAAACCCAATAAAAAGTAAATAAATGACAGAAAACATATCGTATTATTTATAATACTTATACATATAATTTTGGTGAAATATGTGTCGGTACCTACCTATTTATTTAGGTAGGAATACATTGGGTAAGGTTTATAAAACGGACATCAGAAAAAATCATAATTTTACACCATAGAAGCGGAATTGCGATAATTTTGCAACAGATATAGTCGTTTCTCGGAGCACCTTTCAATGCACCTGTTCTAAGAACCAGGGGATATAATTTTAATTTATCTGAGAACCCTCGCTATTAAATAAGTAAACATACTATTTTAAGAAGGCTGAACTCGCAGGTAAAATATTTAATGTGTTGGCTAGGGATGTGCAAACGAATATAGGTATAATATATGTATTATACCGATTCATACTAAAATAAAAAAAAAACAAAATTTCATAATGATATATATCTACCTCTGACATTGTAGCTGGTAACTTCTAGCGTCGCTATTGTAGATTATGTGGTTGTTTTAAAGAAAATTGTGTATTTAAAAAAAAAAGTCTATTCGTTGGTTCCACCTTTGGCCGCCTGCAATGTTAAGTGTGTCAAGCGTGCATATGTTTATTTGCTGGATTTAATCAATTTGATTATTTATTACCGTAGAAACTTACCTAAAAGTTAATACAAATACAAGAAAGGTACCTAACTCATAACCTAAAATCATTCGATAATTTTAATTTAATCACTGTGTATCTAACCGAGTGTAGAAGTAGACTGGAGGATATAACATAATTATTCAGATAGATTTTTTAATAGCATGGACATAATATAGAGATCATAATCAAATGGAAATGAAATGTTGACCAACCTGCCATTCTTTGTGATGATCATCTCAGTTCCTAAGTCGTGGAACTGCTTCCACATCTCCTTGTTGAGGAGTTCCACTTCGCAGTCCAAACTCTCTGGCGGGGAGGGAATGGCCGCCTGCGGTTCTGAAAGTTAATAATACCGGGGGTTAAAAATTGACGAAACAACAATTTAAAAAAAGATTGCTGAAATGCAATTTTCAAACCCACCCAGTTTTTATAATAAACAATTTTCTGGCAGTCCGCCCCTGATAGAATTCTTATAAAAGGACTAGTTAATATTTTACTACTAATGAACATAGATAAATGCATCATTCGTTTCTGAATACAGGCAATACATTTTTTTGTTTTTATCAATCTACACGACAAATTCGCAGGACGGGTTTCGTTTGTGACCTAGCGTTAAAGTATTCTATATGAAACATTTATTTCCAGGCATTGTTTACGGCGATTTTTTTAATCAAGGTGTAAATAATACTTTTGTAGATCATTTTCAAGCTTTAAGATTCAAACTATTAGCGTTAAGTTGTTAAATATAATTTGATATTATGGATGGTATAACATTATTATAAAGAAGTCATCTTGGATCATAAATTTAGTTCGTTTTACGATGTGTGAAATTCGGTGGGTTTGATATTTAGTTATATTGAGAGAATATGTTAAAAAAAACTTCGCCATATTCGTAGATCTTTAGATACTGAAGTGCGAACAGGATATCCGTATGCGGTGTCTAAACATCTTGCCACGTTCTTTGATATGCTATTTTATAGCTATGCAAATAGGTACAAAATAGGTACGTAAAAATTCTTCTAAGGTAGCTTCTATAATTCATTGGCCATCATTATTGTAGTACTAAAGTAAAGAAATCAGCGGCAACTAAATATGTAGATAAAATTGTAACGAATTGGTCGGACAATTGCACAAAGTTCAGGGTTACATTGATAAAGGAAAGTGGGAGGAATATGTTGACGTGGACGATAGAACATAAATAACACAAATGGACAGATACTTTTCATTGTGAAAACTACTTTGTGCCGTTATAAATTAATACATACTTTATAGCATTATAAATATATTAAATGAGTACTAAAATTGATAAAGCTTAGGTCAAGATTACACTTGATCGAGATCAAAAACATTAAAAGTACTTAAAACAAAATAGTATTTATTTAAAAAAAATATAGTATGTAATGAGTTACAGTACCTTGATAGTTGCACATGGCAGCTTGCATAAGCAATTGTTGATGGTATCCACGATTATAATGCTGGGACTGCATCAGCATTTGTTCACTCATCATAAACGCACTCATTTTCACAAAATGTCACTAGATTGTTTATCAAATCAAAATCACAAAAGTACCATCAGAAACAGCACATCTTTAAAAACAATGTCAATTGCTTTCAATCACAATTATTATGTTACAAGAATAATTAAAAAACGTTTAAAACAGGACTCAATTCTGATCCCCGTGGTAAGCCGGCGTATGTAAACTTTTAAATTGTTGCTTTTGACGGTAGCTGGCGTGTTGTTTAGGACGCGAGCGCGCGACAAGTGTTTGAGATAAACAAACAATCCCCCGGTAGAGCCTCCAGAGGGGCGGAGCACCTTGTCTTGCCACGCCCCCGGGGGAAGGGGGAATGCGCCCAGCCACCCCGGGGAAGGTAAACAGGCGCCGCCGGTAAATATAAAGAGATGTTCAATTATTTCGGTATGTTTCTGGTAATTAAAATATGTTTGAAGTTATGCAGGATGATAGGTAGGTTTTTAGAAAAAGCTGGGTACCTACCTACCAATATAAAACTGTATCTACCTTGTTGATGGAGATTTAAAGCATCATGATTGAGAACCGTACCCAACGATATCATTTTTTCCGTGTTAGTTTTATATTTGATGAATCTTGAGTTATTTTTTCAAGCGGTTATTTTTTATTATGTTAGATATAATGTTTAGGTACTCACGTTTCATACACCTATTTTGTTAATTAAATATGTTGTAAAGATGTCATCGGGAGACGAAACGAAATGGCCTCCGTAGCATAACTTTTTGTACGGGTACGTAGGTATTTATACTAAGGTTACAGAGGTGAAATATAAGTTCTTCTTTGCTCTAAGCACTGGAAGTTTTCTCTAAAGTGCGTTTGTACATTGAACTTCCACAAAACATAAATATATACAACTCGTATTATAATTTTACTACATTTTAAAATAGCGCGCTATTCAAATTCCGTGCTAAAAAATCCACCTTTCCATCATTAATATTGTCTGAGAGCGAGTCCGAAATGAATCCCTTACGTGCGTTTTGAATCCGGCGTCTATGGGACTTTCTGTTCTAAGAAGTAGTGCACACAACCCCGTACTCATGTGGCTTTAGTTGTAAACAGTGGAAGTGTGCAAAACTTTAGGAATCTGTTAGCTGCCCGGGTGCGCAGCGACTATAGGATTTATTAACACAAAATATGTACGGAATGGTATTTGCAAATATCTGTAGTATTTTTTTCTGTGATCACTTTGTGTTTCAGGTTGTTATTAATATACTCGTAAGTTAATTACTGAAGATGTTCAATTTTTACATTAACAAACGTTCAGATTCTTGCAGAAATTGTGATTTTCGTAAAAAAAACCCTTTTTAACATATAACATTGTTGCTAGGTCGCTAATCTCTAAGGAAACATGTAAATAATTATGAAAAATACCCATCAAAGATTTATAGATGAGGTAATTTTTTTCTCCCTTTTTTTAATCTCCGATTGAACTCCCAATGAGATAGGCTATAAACCGCCACTGGCTCTACGTGTTATGATATTGGTTGATATTGAATTAAATTAATGCCCGTATTGTTTTTAATAGCTATAAAATATTTTTTATTTTTTATTCTTGTTCAAAATTATTATATAAAATAGTGTATACTGCACAGTGCCATCTGTTATCCCAAACTGAAGTAGACTGTATGTTAGTTGTAAGACTCTAGTTTTAAGCCATTTTGCAGTATTGTATATAAAATATGCACCCGGTCATAGATATGTATTAATTTTAAATATGTACTAGGTTTATATGTGTGTTAGGTTTATATTCTAGGTATACCTACTTAAGTCTAAATTGTAAGTCACTAGCTATAACTTTTAGTTGGTAAGTCACTACCTATAAGCCATAGATGTAAGTCACTAATTACAGGTCTCATTAGTTAATCCCTAACCGTGAGTTTTAGTTGTAAGACAATATTTACAAGTCTTCCTTATAAGCCATTAGTAATAAAGTTTAGCTGTGAGGTATTGGTTGTATATGATATTTAATTAATTGGATAGCGCCCTTGAGGTTATTGAGCCAGCATAACAAGTAGAAAACATTTATAAATAAATAAAAATTGTACTAACTTTTGTAATAACTTTTTAAAAAGATATCGTAAGAAAACTGATGCATAATTTATTTATTTTTAGAATACATTTACACCAAAAAGATATATGATTTAAAATTAAGAAGTACCTACCTACTAATGCAATAATATGATGAGCTCAGTTGCAGACTACTTACAGATGTTCCTGACTGTACAAAGTATGATATCCACTGTATTCAGCTTTCCCCGATTTCGTACATATACGAATATACCCACATAGAAAACTATATAATATATTTAATAATTTTTAGAAAAAAAAAACTATTATTACGCGTAGCAAATGTTCTTATGAACTAAATAAAATTCTAAATGTGGATTCGGAAATTAAAATGTGACCGGTCAGTAGCCATGTTGGCATCGGATCTGGGCTCCACCCAGGCGTCGTGGGTTAAATTTTTCGGCTGGATAAGTCCTCCATCACGACACAAGCAACATTTTCCGCTTGGTGCGATGATAGTAGAAGATTTTCATATATTATCGGGTTGTTCGTAACTCAGGAATGTTTGTCTTTCTTCGAAATAAAATAAAAGAATTCTGCCTCTATCTATCGAAGTAGAATTAGAATTAGGCATTAGAGCTATTAGGTCTACACACTATGAAGGTAGGTACCTACTGTTCCTTTTTTTTTACCTATAGTATGGATAACTTTGCACTCAGCGGCGTAACAAATATTTACATAAATACATTAAAAAAAAATATATGGAAAAAGTGTTATTTCCTCCTTTTGTCGCCTGTCAAGTTATCAAAGTCCAGGTGCATTTTCTTGATATACCTACTTTGTTCCTCAATCTTTATCTTTATATATAAAAATTGAATGCATTTCTATCTGTCTGTCCTCGATTTTCTCGAAAATTACTTGACCGGTTTCGCTGAAAATAACACAGTTTGTTCTTATTTGTGCCGGGAAGGCTTAGGGAGTAGTTTGAATGAAATCCAATATCTAAAACTGTTGCTATAACGTTTTAAAATTACTATGAAAAATATTGAACCCGCCATGTTGTATTGAGGTTAGTACATAGATATACTTTGGTTAGACACATATTACATATTAAAAAAAAGAAGGTTTGTTTGGGTAGAATATTTTTAAATTGGAAAACACAAGTAGGTACCTACCTAAGAACTTTATTATTTACACACGTTTTGAAAAAATAAATGTTTGGAATAAAATAAAATTTTCAAATGAATGTTTCTTTGTTTGATTAATTAGAGATAGTAATAGTCGTCACAAGACATTACTGTCAAATCAATCATGGCACCCAAACACAACCAAGAATTCACAACTTCATAACTTTATTAATAAAAAGGCCGGGTACACACCAGCTAGTATATAATATATTTAAATCCATAATATCGGAATTCAAAAACTCTAGAAAATATTAGAGTGTTAATATTTGTGGGAAATTCAAATGAAACTATACTAACAATAATTATTTCTATTTAAAAAATTGTTTTAGTTAGTACTTACTCAGTTTTCAGGTATCCGAGAGAAATAGTGTTAATAAATTATGCACAGTCTGACAATTTATAGTAAACTAAAAATGAGGGCTCTTCGATCGTTTAAAAACGTTTTAAATGCCTAAAAAATGTTAAAATTTGATTCATAATCTGTTATAATTATTATTTTTAATATATTCTAATTAATTTAATAATTAGTCTTGTACCAACACACTATAGACTAAACATAAAATGAAAACCGGAAATACACGTCTATATTAATTAATTATAAAGTAACTTAAAATAGGTAGAAGCGACGGAAAATGCACTTGGATCTATATTACATCAAATTGGTTTTTAATATTGTTCCACTGCAATGTAAGATATTTAAACATATTTTTGTTTATTTTCCTAAAAAAAAATTATAAAAGTAAAATATAACAGTATCCGAAATTATTTTTAAGTTCGTAAGTACCCTCCTGCCTACTTAGTACAATTTATGATACCGACCACCCTATAAGGGTTGGTTTTATTTTATTTTTACTAATAATAGGCTTTGGGGTCACTTCTAATATAAGTACACAGGTTCGTAGCAGGGGTGCACTGGTGCCGGAACGCGCCGAAATATCGTTCCAGTACTGCTTTTTTGGGGGAAATAAATATTGTCTTTCTAACATAAATGTTCTAATTGAGGAACATCGTGGATTTAGATCTGATAAGTCTGCCACAATAATTTTACTTCCTTTTACTAGTACCATTGTTAAGGCTCTGGAAGATGAGATATCAACTTTTTTAAAGTCTTCGATAAAGTTAACTACTCAATTATTATTGCCAAACTTCATGCTATCGGTATTAGAAACTCTATAATCATAGTTTACACTTTATTTATATGATAAACACAATAGAGTCAACAGAGACAACAAAGAGTGAAAGTAAATAACTGTGAATCTAATATTAAAGTAACCACTTGAGTACCTCAAGGTACCCATCTGGCTCCTCTTCATTTTAACATATGTATTAAAAATATATCCGATGTATTTTCTTACTCGCGCTTTTGGCTTTTTGCGGATAACAATGAGATCCTTAAAAAATAAAAAAACTTAACATGATTGTATTCTTCTCCAAATCGATATTGACTCATTGATTGGTGTAAAACTAACTGCCTAGAACTAAATATTGATAAATGTAAAATTATGCCATTTTATAGACCTAATAAACCGATCCTCTTCGATTATAAATTAAACAGTGTCTCCCTAACTACCGTCAGATCTATTAAGGACCTTAGTGTCACTTTAGACTGTAATCTTTCTTTTCGTGACCACATTAATAATGTCGCTAATAAATCACTAAAACTACTTGGCTTCGTCAATAGAATTTCAAGTGTCTTTAAAGATATAAATAAATACCTTAAAAACTATTTACTGCTCACAAGTTCGCCCTCATCTTGAATATGCCAGTGTCATTTGGTCCTCTTTCTATGCTGTTCATATTGAATCCGTACAAAATTGCTTCTTACGTGGAATTGCATGGAGATTAGGGCGAGAAAGCGGCAATTACTCATATGATGAAATTTAACAACCCATAAATATTTCTTCATTAGAAACGCGTTGGAAAGACTTTGATCTCATTTGCATTTTCAAAATAATTAATTGCATTATTGAATCACCTTAGTTTTTGCAACTCATCCAGTTCAACATTCCTTGTCGTAGACTCAGAAACAATGATTTGCTTTTCACTAATTATGGGTACCATTCTCCACTGTCCAGAATGTCAAGACTTGTTAACTCAAGTCAGGGCCTTGACATGTTTGGTATCAGTCTAAATGATTTGTTTCAGGCTTTGCGAAATTAGAACTCGAAGATTATCATTTTGAATATCTAAAATTGTGGACTTTTTAAGTTTTGAAAACAAAACATCACTAAATAGAAACTGAAAACGTTTACTTAAAAAAAATCATTCAGATATCACCACTTGAACTTTCACAGGAGAGACTGAGTATGAAGTTAGTTTTCTCTGATTATTAAATTCGTATTTGGAAGCGTTCCGAAAATAATATTAAAATTAACGCTTTAAAAGAGCCACTGTCCAGAGTAACACGCTTCCCATGTTATCGAATTATGAGAGTTGATAAAAAAGGTAATCTAAATTATTTAAAAAATCAGACCGCGCATGGTCGAAAATGGTTCTTACTTTTGGATATCCATAGAGAAATGCATACAAAATATAGAACACGAAAAAAGTTTAAAATTTGACATGAAAAAGATAAACAACTTACTTTTTTTTATATGAATACCTCACAAGAGTCCCAACTGCTCCCAACCGTCTGGAGCCAGTGAGACTATGGCATTCCCAATTGGGGAATGTTGTGAGGCTGAAGGTATTGGGGAGGGGAAGGAGAATGGGAAGAGGAAGGTGGGGAATACCTGGCTATTCAGATCTGGTCACCAAACACGGCTGAAAGCCATTTCAAGCAACGTTTCAATTCTGAATGGTGGTCTTTCACCAGGGCGATACTGAGAGTATCTTCCACTGTAGACATCGAAATGAATGTTCACTTTTTAAAACATTGACTGTGGACCATATTCTTGCGATCTGCTGTAATATAAAACCCAATGTTAGGGTACTGGAAAATTTAAGAATGCACCCCTGGTGCGTATTTAAGTACACAGGTACCGCAATAATGTATTTAACCACAAACCACAGCTATGTTAATCCTTCTTAACTGTATTTTTTGAAGCAATTGTATTATTATATTCCTTGAAACTAAACCTAAAAGTCATTAGGGATAATGAGCTCGCCATTAGGTTGTTGCTGTACAAACTATTCAATGTTATTTATTAGCAATAATAAACCCAAAACACAATTAGCCGGGAAATCCATTACCGTAAGGTGTTAAATAATATTCAATAATGTTAATAATTACCTTTTCGATTTGTGAATCTAACGGCATACAGACATAATTTACTGTAGGTAGGTACATATTTATTGTCATAAAATCTAACAAATAAATAAATTAGGTAGGTTTCTTTCATTTCAAAGGAGGCCTTAAGAAAAAAAATTTTTTCCTCCGAACCTATGTCATCTTTGGGGATGTTCTGAGGAGGGTATTTTTAAGGAAAGGTAAGAGGGGAAGTTTTGGGAGGGAAAAAAGAATGGGTAGGAATCTGGAGGTCAGTGTATCTAGGATTAGGGGCGTATGAATCTATCCCTCTCACTGCGGTGCAAGACGATGGATCAAGAGAGGTCGACTGGGCGGGTCAAGGGGTCTCCCTCAACCGGTCTCTCCCGATCCGGCCCGCCAAGCGGTTGGTGACCAAACGTAGTGAACCACTTGGGGTGACCTATAAATATTAACAACAGAGGGGTCGGTTATCCAATGAATGGTTCCCGGGGCAGCGGTACCCAATGCCCATACTCGCCTCCCAAATTGAAAAAGCTACCTAGATTCAGCGCATATCTTACTTTAATTTATAATATTTCCAAAAGATCAACGATATTATCTGTGCAGTGGGTGTATTAATACTGTATACACTACGGCTACGATGACAAATAAAAATTACTTTAGCAAAAAATAATTCGTTAGTTCTTCTTTTGGTTGCCTGCACAGATTGGTTTGTAGATCTGTACCAATGCCAAGTTAATGTATTTTTGAATATTCCGGACAAGAGTCCCAACCGTCTGGAGCCAGTCAGACTATAGCATCCCCAATTGTGCTATGTTGTGAGGCTGAAGGTTGTGTGGAGGGGAAGGAGATAGGGATAGGAGGGTGGGGAAGCAACAAGTAATTTTAGTAGTAATATGTGGTCTCTGTTTATCTCTGGCATTGTGAAATTTGCGTAACTTTATATTTAAGGACTTTCAAGGTTACAGCGTTATATCAATCATGTCTAAGGATCATCCTCTCTATTTCAAGTTGAGAATAAATAGCGTTGTGGAAATGAATGGTCACCTGAATGCAACCTGTGCATTTAAAGAAACATTGGTCACAGTAATGCGCAAAAACACATCCCAGCGCAGGCACTGCGCTGCTGAAAAGGAAAATCCGAAATAGTATATATTCTCACCTGTCCCGGGTTCTTACCAATGTCTTTCCTTCGCGACCTGTTTCATACAAAACTTAATTTTGGATTTGAGGCCAAAATACTCACCTAAAGCTAATGACCTTTTTTTCTCATCAAAGCGTATAGTAAATATCTAGTACGGATTAGAAGTAATTTATTTATTTTTATTTTACATTATGAAATATAGGCCATTAAAGGAATTGATTTTTCGCGATTTTAGGGGGACCTTTAACAATTATTTGAGGGCTAACGGTGATTTAAAAAAAAGTCTTCTTTGAAAAAAAGTAATATAAAATAAAAAAGTATATTAAAATAAGCATTATGGTGGACTTTGAATTAAATTAAAAACGACCAATTTATGTTGGAACACAAATTTGCAATACATAATTTAAAATATCGACCCGAAAAAAGTTTTTTTTTTAATGTTTAGTTATTATATTTTTATCTACGTAATCATATGCACATAACAAATATAATAATTAAAAAAAAATACAATAAACCCGCAAATAATTTTCTAAGTTGCCTCTAAAATAATTTTAAAAAAAAAATTCATAGCCTATACTTCAAAATTTAAAACATAAATAAATAAAATGCTTCTCATACATACCAGATATTTACTAAACCTTTCGTTAAAAAAATATATCATTCTGTTTGGGTGGGTATTTTGGCTTCAAATCCAAAATTAAGTTATGTATGAAACAGGCAGCGCAGCCGTTCCTCTTAACTATTTTTTATTAACATTCATGTCGACCGCCACTGGATTATAAATAATATGTACCCGACAACCTTAACTACCTACAATAATAAGTACTTACGTAATTCATTTTAAAGGCGATTCAACGGGAAGTAATGCAAAATCACGTGTTTTTGCTTTGAAAATTTGATGGCCTGGAAATATCATCTGCATTGAGCACACTTTGGCCTTTCGTTTAAGAGGGCATTTTTTTAAGTCCTTTTATAAGCCAAGAAAAAAATAAACAATCGGACCTAAAAAAATATTTAAAGTGCAAAATCTCCTACTTACGAAACCCTTTTCCGACATTGTCGTATTGTTCATTGTGGAAGATTAAGTTTTTTAGAATATGAAAGAAAAATATTTTGATAATTATGCCCGAGCTTTAGAAAATAAAATAAAACACGCATTTTGGTGATGTTTTTATTGCGTAAATCGAAATATTCTTTTAAATATTGTCAATATTGAGATGAATTGTTTGTTGGCGGGTGTACAATATGCAAACGGAATGTGAAATAGAATACATTTTTATTGTGAGTTTAAAGCTCAAGTCCTTCAAGAAACTTATAAAAATATTGCATATGTTAGTTTTACAACAATATATTATGATACTTTTATAAGTTTCTTGAAGGACAAGCTTTAAGCCTACAATTTATTCCATTTCATATTCCATGTGTACACCCGCCAACAATGTATTTAAATATTTAAAAGCATTGTGTCAAAAGTGTTTTTTTCTTAAATATTTAAATTGGCGCCATCTGTGAGCGCGTCTTACGTTTAGTTTACCCTTAATTGTTGTATCAAGTCATCTAATAATAATTGGATTACTTCTATAGCGCCGTTTTCGTGGTAAAATCACCTCAAGGGCGCGAGGCAAGATTATCTACCATTTATTGGTTGAACACATTTATATTTTTGATGATAACTGTAACTTATCTAAAACACAACTGAAAAATTACATATAAAGTTTGATGGTTACATAATTATTCAAAGCAAACCGCCGTAAGGAAGTAAATTCCAACAAGTTAGAAGATAATATATTTTTTGGCAAGTTTAGCTGAAGTTTCCATTGTTCTATTACATACTTACCCCTGGAGAAATTTGTGTGACTTTGTTTCGTTTATTTTAGTAATAAATAATATATTATACTTAATAAAATACCTAGAAAGTGCAGATTGGTCTTTTCTATTCACAAAAATTAATTTAGATTTTACGGCTATCGATAAATTTGTACCGTCGACTCAAATCAAAGTTTCCCAAATGGTTTATTCACGTATTAAAACACCTAATAAAAAAATTGGCACAAAAATTTTACGGACAGCAACTCAATCACAGATTGTAAAACATTTTACAAAAAATTATATCATAAACACATACTTAACACAGAAACATCTATTCTTTCAGATATCAAAAACTAAATACACTAAGAAAAAATAAATCATGCCTACCAACATCCATGCATTTCGAGGGAAAACGTAGCAGACACTAAAGAAATTGGCAACTTGTTTGCAATTTCGAACATATTTTTTATGTAAACATTCCTAAACAAATTAAAAAAATAGACCTTTTGCGGCGCTTTAAGCTTGTACTGCGCCATCTATGGAAATTATATATATGTCGTTAGTGCCATCTAGCGGAGGGTAGAAGAATGTACATTAATGTTTTTCTAGAATGCCACCAATTTAGGTGTTTGAGCATCAAAACTTCTTGCCACATTGAATAATTTTACTGTAAGCCGTAAGGGGATGATTCGAGAGTCCATTTGCATGGTCAGTTGGCCGCAACAATCACTGAAAGATGACAATAAAATAGCCACTTTCAAATATTCAAAGCCCAATTCATTTCCGAGTGGGTACTTTCCGAAAGGAGATGATTCTACATCATATTAAGATAATTTTTTTTATAACGCTTTGCAAGGAAGACAACGGCGGTAATTTTTTTTGTATTTCTGAAATTTTATATATTGAAATAACCGTGTATTAGATTAGATGAATAAAAAACAAAATCAAATTCATAGAACAAAATTATAAATAAATAAAAAAATTATAATGATGTATCACCTTATTTCTTGTGTTGCCTTTTTAATGACATTTTGTAGTTCCAAATGAATAAATTATACTTAGGTACAGTTTTAATATATTTTACTGTGATTATTTTATGTTTTTATATGATTTCCATAGGTTTCTGAATAAAAATACTAAGCTTTGCAAATCAAACAGAAATATTTATTAATCATAATTTAGTAAAAAAACAACAAATACATTATTGCAAATTGATTTAAATTTTCAATCAAAACCATACATATAAAGTGTATCATCTTTGTATATACAATAGAATAAAAAAGAACACGAGAAATGCGAAGTGCCCATGTGTCACAATCCAAAAGTCTGGGATTCGGCTCTTAAAATTTCTAATACACAAAATTATTCTATCATTTAATTTCGATCAAATGGAATTGCCATATACAGGGTTATACAAAATGACTCAATTTCATACTGTTATATTTCCTGAATTATACGTTATATGTGAATGATCTACATGGCAATTGAAAGAGGTTCGAAAGCTTCAAATCCCACCACTAGATCACTCATAGTTGCGCAAACGACCGCCAGAGTGCTCACGCCGCCAAGCAGCCATTTTGAATCAGTTGTGAGTAAAATGGCTACTATGCAGCACAGGTTTTTCTATAAGACTGAGTTGGCAACTATAGTGCAGGGTACCTATCGTCTCCATTTTAACATTGAACCATTAACTAGAAAGAGCATTTGTCATTGATATCCCCACTTTGAGCAAACTGGATGTCTCTGTAAAGGAAAAAGCCTGGGTCAACTGCGTGTATCAGAGAATGTGCGAAATTGAGTCAATCATTTTGAATAACCCTGTACATTGCAGGCAGAGTAAGATAGACAGAGCACTGCATTCTCATTTCTAGTGTGTATCTTTATTCTATTGTATAAACAGTTTTTATACGAATACAGCGATGAAAGTGTGTTGTGTTACACCTTTACGACAAAATTAAATGTATTTGAATAAAATACGTAAGGTGCATTCTCCAGTTATGTATCACAACGCCGCGCCCTGCGTACGGTACTCCATTTGGAAATCTATTACTTTACAAAAGTAAACTTTGAAGTACTTTTTTTCATAAATTACCACAAAATGTCAAAAGCATTATTTTCCAAAAAATAATGCTTTTTGACTTGGAGTACTCTACGCAGGGTGCTTCATATTATTATATAATTAAAGTTAACAAACAAAACAATTAGAAAAATTACAAAAATACTTAAGATACTAATAAAAGATATTATTATATATATTCGATGATCCTTAAAAATAATTACCAAGCTTGGTAGACATCAGTTTGCAATGGAGGCAACCATTATAGAGACATTATGCGAAACATTCAATTCAACTAATCACAAGGTTAGTTTGCAATGACGATACTTCGTTTGGTCAGCATGTCCATGAGATTTTCATTCTTATTTTTGAACTAGCACGAAAATTTATTCCAGATTATTTCACAGTATCTACGTGGAAGTATATTCTGTTGCATTAAAGATCTATTGATAATAATTAATGTCATACAATTATTACTATTTGGCAGTAATGTGACGTGTGATGTACGATTACAAAAATATTTTATCTGCGATGAAGACTTGCATTAAATCTTTGGTCAACATAAAATTATTGTGAATAATAATATTAAACTTGGTACATAGAAATGGAAGTTTGTAAAAACCATTAATGGAATTACAAAGATATATTGCCGCCACAAAATTTGGGAATAATTAATACAAGTATTGGCTCCACGAAAGACTTATCAGGTGATATTATAGACAATATTATAATAACCCATAACATTGTTAACCCATCGACATAACAAATTTTTTATTCCTCTTAGCTCGAGTGCCAAAGCGTGCCTTGATTGTCTCAGTAGCCTCAAAGTGCCGATCTATCGGCACAAACCTCGATGAATTATAATATTAAAAAAAAAATTACATAAAATAAATGGATTTGTGAAATATTCTCAAATATTTTTAGGTTTTTTACTAATAGGTTAAATTTTTCAGAGGTCAAAAAGGTTTAATAAGTACTCGAAAATACTTAATTTGCATTTCATTTGACAGAGATATCAACTGTTTTAAGAACATAATTTTTTTTAGTCTATCCAAGCAGAGGGGAGAATCTGCAGAATGGTGACATGCGGTAAGCTAATGCAAAAATTTGGCACGCGTCCTAATGTGCCAACGTGTATGCCAATGGGTTAATAAAGATTCAGATTGGGGTTTACTCACACATAAAAGTAATAAAATGATATTATTTATACAAATTTTCAGCATTAACGCATGCATTATTAGATGTTTCTTCAACCCTCCTAAAAATTAACACAGATTGACACCATAAACGGATAAAGATTTTATGTTTATAATCAGAGGTTACATTTTCTAAACGGGGAAAATAAATGTACATATTTTTTCATTTGTGTAACTTTCAGATTGAGTGATTACAAAGAAATAATCCTAATCTTTTAAAGAGTGTACATAGGAATATGGCACAACAATTTTGACAATGATTGTTACTTTATAAACATAAGATTGCCGTTAGTTTTAGTTTATGGTATCTACTTCTAGCTTCCATTGAAGGTGAGACACAAATCGACTGCTCCAAATAGAGTTACACTATCTCAATATTTATTCCCAGTAAGTAGAAGATTTGTGCAATTGTTTTATCCATCTGCTGAATTTATCATTCTAACAACTCAAGTAACTCTTTAAAACAAAAACAAAAAGTTAAACGTACAAAAAAAAAAATTTATAAAACTTTACTGAAAGAAATTTAACAAAAAGGCAAAAGTAACTAAAAAAAAAACAGAAAATTCATCACAATTTTTCAACAAACTAAATAAAAAAAAAAACAAACTAACACAGTTGACTAAAGATCTGCATTGTTAACTCACCTAAAAGACGAACTGAGTTAGCATAACTCATTTAAGAACAAGTCAAAGTAATGTCGGTGATTTTATTAATATATTTTTGAAAAAATCTAACACTCTTTAACAATATTAAAATTTCCACTATTCTACACCCTATGTGCTTGCTGCTTGAGTCAGCGAGCAATATTGCTATACATTACTTGTAAAACTTTATATTCTCAATAGGAAAAATTCTGTTTTAATAAAATAGATTTGCTTCGGATAATATAATATGTAAATAAAATGAAAAATCATATAACATAATGGAATGGATGAGCCGTTTCGAAACCAGCATATTACTGAAATGTGACTGAAAAGCGTGGAAAAATAATATGTTCGGAGGTATGCGGGCCGACCTTATGAGAAATACAATTATTCAACAAGTCATAGTTCATTTATTTGTACACAAGTGTATTTGTTATCCAATACGTGGGTTATAAAACATCCAAGTGAGGGTAGATGCTTTTGTACCAAGTAATAAGGAAAGTCAGTACTATCCCGCAATTAGGTCTTGAAAGTGTTGACTAAGATCTCCCGTGTCCACGGTGTGGCGCACGGGGGCCTGCGTTGTGACAGGGGTACTGGCCAGGCGGGTGCAGGCCTTCTTGTGGATGAACCAGTGCAGGCGCTGGCACTCCCGGTCGCAGTACTGCACCGCCTTACACTTGGAGCATTTCTTGGCTGGCTTCTCTTCCCCGCACGTGTTACAACATGGAACGGAACTGGCGAACCCGCGCTGCCCATTAATAGCCGACGAGATCACCAGCAGAGAGCTCGGAGGGTCCTTGCTTGTAAAGGCTGATATCATTTGATGGAATATAGTGCATTCTCTGAATGGAAATTCCCTAACTGCCTCTTTCAAGAAACTGTCCTGGTAGTCTAAGCTAACGCCATCTTTGCCGGGCTTCAAAAGTTTTCTTGAAAATAATTCTACAAAGTCGACTTTTTTATCTTCCGAACCTTCTTCCTTTCTCTGCTCTTTAAATGCGATGTGTCTCTCGCGCAATTTGTTGATCTCCCCGACTAAGTAAGCTATATAATGGAACTTAAAGGCCATGACCTCGTTGGTCTCGTTGGCCCGCTTCATCTCCCGGTTGCACATGGCTTCCAGGACCTTCTTGACCTTGTCCATGTTTTCCGACAGGCCCAGGGACCTCTGCAGGTTGAGGGCGACTCTAATAGGGTTGACATTTATTTCCATTACAAATTTATGTAACTGATCACTTAGCATTGGAGGAAACAACGGTTCCGCTTGGAGACCCTGAACTTTTGTAAAGTAATCGATATCACTTTTAGGAATAAAACTGTTGATGGTTGCAACAATGTGATGGTTACCGACAAAGGCGGCCATCTGAGATGGAGTTCTTCCTACGGAATTGGTGGCCGGGGCTTTGGCTCCGGCTATCATGAGCAGCTGGCAAACCTCCGCATTCCCTGAAAGTCCCCCGAAGTGTAGTGCTGTGTAGTTGTATTCATGTTGTCCTGAGTTTACATCTGCTCCCTGGAAACAACATTAATACTGCACCAGAGATCAAGGCAAACTGTCCTTCATTGAAGGAAAGAAGTCAAATTTTAGCCATCCTGAGATAAATCCTAATCTAAGTCCCTCATTAACCCATCACACATATCCTCATTTCAATGACATGATCAAAGGATGAGAGCAAGTAAAAAAAAAAAACTATAACACAAGACACATGACTTGGAAATTGGGTCAAAGCAATTAAAATTCTATTTCTAAATAATCAATAACCTTACCCAAGAGAATTACATCTGTTTTTATTGTATTTAATTGAAAATCGTTCAATATTTGGTGTAGGTTTAATCCAGCAGCGACCAAATATTTCTTTATGGCCGTCTGTATATTATACTGGATTGGGTATGATAAATAAGTGGTTATAATATGAAGTCCTGTTTTTTTAATTAAATGTATTTGAAATGCATAAAAACTTATTAAAAAAAATAATGGATGTAACACAAAGGGTTTCCAGCCTTCGCCGGCTTAACAGTTGTGACTATTTCGTTGTAATTTGGAGTTAACCTCACTTATCGCTACCGTTAACCAAGGCAACACAACGGGACACCGCATTACCTTAGAAACGTCAAATAAATAATATTAACATACTTCAAAAATATTATTCAACGTGAATCGGGACTGAGCAATCTAATAAACAGCAGGACTGATCGGTATCGTAACTATTATGAACATTACCTGATCCAGCAGCATTTGTACCATTTCTTTACTTCCTTTATAAGCGGCATATTGCAATGGTGTCATGCCATTCTCATCGTAAAAATCCACTTTCTTTTTGAATTGAAAAATAAGTGATTTCAACTCGGCAACATTGGAGTTAGATATAGCTTCAAATATTTTTCCTTCAAGCCCGGGCATTTTGACGCCCGCTTCGGTAGCCATTTTCGTACAGTGACATTTGGCATAGACAAAGCGACTACAGAGGAAGTACGACGATAGACAACACTTAAGACCAGTGTGGAATTATCAAGCCAGGCAAAAATATATTAGTACTTACCTAATTTATTTTATTTCCGACAGGGGAAAGGGAACTATTGCCTGGCAGAATATTGTTGACAAATAATAAATTTTAACTAAGCATGTCATTTATATGGCAACCTCAAGGTCTTTGACATTTCATTGTTGTTTTTCAAAAACTACCATAACCTCAATGACATTATAATTCATCTAAGGATAATCTATCATTACTGTTTACTTTAACTAACTAACTAACTAACTAAGCATCACGTCGTTTCCCCGCAGGGGTAGGCAGAGAGGACGGACCGCCAGACAACTCGATCTTGGCATACACTTCTTGCTTCATTCACTTTCATACAACGTCTCATACATTCTCTTCTGTTATTCCGACTTCTGACATGGCCCGACTCAAGTATTTGATTCACTTGATCATGCCACGTCTTCCTTGAACGTCCCCGGATTCTTCTTCCATTCACATTCGTGTCATATATTCTCCTTACACTCCTTTCTTCATTCATTCGCTCTACATGCCCAAACCATCTAAGCGTCCCTTTCTTAATCTTGCTCACTACGCTTACATCAGCCTTGCATTCTTTACGAATCTCAACATTTTTCACACGATCATACATGGTTTTACCACACATTCGTCTCAGAAATCTCATTTCTACAGCATTCAGTCTACTTTCATCCTTCCTCTGCCAGTTCCATGCCTCACTGCCATACATCAGAGTTGGTATCAGCACTCCATTGTGGACTGCTAGCTTCGCTTCTTTGGACAACTTTTTGTTTGCGCCAACCGCGTTCAGTCCTCCGTTAATGGAGTTTCCTGCATTCACCTTTCTTTCAATATCCCTATCAGTTTTTCCATCTCTCGTGAACATACTTCGCAAATACACAAACTCATCTACCTGCTCCAAGTATTCATCATTCACAACTATATTGCACACTGTTTTCGTACTTTCTCTTTCAAACATCATGACTTTAGACTTACTTACATTCATCATTAGCTCATTCTTCATACATACTTCGTTCATCCTAGATACGAGGGACTGTAGATCTTCCATACTGTTAGCAATCAGCACCGCATCATCAGCATACAACAGGCAACATACTTGCAGACTACTCATTTTCGCGCCCAGGCCCACCTCTTTCAATTCTTGCATACAATTATCCATGTATAGATTGAATAACCACGGTGACATTACGCAGCCTTGCTTAACACCTTTTGTGATGTCAATACACCCCGTAAAATCACCGTTTGCCCTAACACATGCAACGCTTCCCTTGTACAGAGATGCGATTGCCTGTATAAGATTTGTATTCACTCCATACTTGGACAACACCTTCCATAACTTTTTTCTGTCAACTCGGTCGTATGCTACAAAAGCACAGAAAAGTTTTTGATTTTTTCCCAGAAACTTCTCTGTGAGCATACGCAACGAGAAAATCTGACCCATGGACCCCTTCCACTCATAAATGCACCTTGCACATCCTTATTTTATCCTTTGTTTTCATTTGTACCCTTTCAATCAATATCCTACAATACAGCCTTCCAACTGAACTTAGCAGGCTAATAGCCCTGTGATTTCCACATTCCATGCGTGACCCTTTCCCTTTGTATAGAGGCATGATCACAGCCCTTCTCCAATCTAATGGGGTCTAACCCTTCTCTAAACACTGGTTAAAAAGTTTGCATAGCCATGTGAGAATTATACGGCTATCTCCTTTAAAGTATTCAGCAGCAATATTATCCAAACCAACAGCCTTACCATTCTTCATACATTTAATTGATCTTTTAATTTCATCCATGCTGATTTTGGGAATATTCACCCTATCGTCATTCATACCTGACTCGCAACTAGAATCACTATCACTCGGGTTGCTTTCGAAGACCTCTTCAAAGTATTTCATCCATCTCTCTTTTATATCTTTCTCATTCGTCAGCATTTTTCCATCTTTCGATTTTATCACTTTCACACATCCGGTTTCTGGACCATTCCGGGACCTTTTGACCTCCTTCCAAAACATGTTTTCTTGGAAGTGGTTCGTCATTTTGATCCCCTCTTCCTCTTCCAAGTGTTTCTTTCGTTCTTTCACTCCAGCACGTACTCTTTTCTTGCATCCCTTATAAACTTCTTTCGCTCTATCTCTCTCTTCGCTAGAAGCACTGCCAGTCGCTATCAGACATAACCACGCTTTCTTCTTCTCTGAGACCAGTGCTTTAATCTCATCATCCCACCATGCATCACCTTTCTTCCTACCTTGCGTACTTATCCCACACACCTCTCTAGCAGATTCACAAAGGCTTACTTTTATGTGATCCCATGTTTCGTCTATGCTTAGACCGTCCATATCCTTATCATTCAATCTCATCTCTACACAATTTTCATACTTACTTCTTACATTGTCGTTTTGCAGTTTTTCTATTCTGACTCTAGTTGGAGTCGACACCATTTTCACTTTAGAGCGCCAGCCGCGGAAGAGATTTACTCTCGACACAACCAGGAAATGGTCGGTTTCTACCTCAGCCCCTCTGAAAACTCTTGTGTCTGCGGTGACAGCCCTCAACCAAGAGTCAATTACCACAAAATCGATCATTGACCTTTCATTCCCTCTTTCCCACGTATATTGGTGGATACCTTTATGATTGAAGAAGGTATTCGATACAAAAAGGTTCCACTCTAAACATACATCAAGCATTCTGTTACCATTATCATTCGTTCTTTTATCCCCAAATATACCTAAGGTTGACTCAAATCCATCCCGTCTAACTCCTACCCACCCATTTAAATCTCCTGCCATTATAATCCTTTCATTAATATTTTTTAATCTCAACACATCGCTCACACCACTCCAAAAATCATCTTTCACTTAATCGGTTTCAGAGTTGACAGGAGCATAGCATATAACTAAAAACACTCTTGTCAACCCGATTTTGAATCGGATCCACATTATTCTCGGACTTACACATTCATACTGCAACATACATTCTACCATTCTAGGAGACAGTAACGCTGCACCACCTTGACACTTTACTTTAATTATTTATCAATAGTTACAAATCATTTCAAATGAATAGACCAATAAACAGTGGAACGAAGGAAGTTATTTACTGTGTATTCCGGCGCTGTTTAGCTGAATTTCACGCTAAGAAACTATTGTCTAACTTTGAAGACGTTTACAAACGCACTGCTAAAATGACTGGGAAGTTATAATGGTCTGTTGACAAATTTCGTCAATTTCGTACGTATTTAAATAATATTTTTGTGGACTTATGTTGATTTTGCAATGTACATTAATATTTGAGTTTAGGCTTCATTTGACTTCATTCTATCCTCAAAACTAATCAAAACCGATCGGCCATAGATTTGGAGCGTTTTGGCTCCAATTTCAAAGTTTCAATTACTTCAGAAAAAAACGAAATATACTGGTATTTAAGTTTGAAAGTCATTATTCACAAAAAAAAATAGTACTGGAGTTCGTTATTGGTATAATAGCTCGTGGTGGTTATACCTTGCCAGACAGGTACCATCGTATATCTATCATACTCTCATAAATATTCATTGAAAGGTACCTACACTACCAACCTAAATAAAATAAAAAATTATAAGGTTTTTATCTTATAGATTGGAACCATTTAGAGATTCTTCGCGAGGGTGATAGGCTGTAAGTTAATATTGACATGGTGAATGTTTAGGTATACATATTATGCATCAAATATAATATAATACTACAGACACATTATATAATGTTCCTTTTCGTGTCTAGTTGCGCATCATCCAAAGAAAGTTGAATGAGATGCTCTCAGTATCGCGTTGGTGAAAGACCACCATTCAGTATCGAAACGTTGCTTGAAATTACTTTAGCTGTGTTTGGTGACCGGATCACCATCCCCTTCCCCATCTCCTTCCCCACAATATGCCATAGCCCCACTGACTCCAGACGGAAGCATGCATTATTAAAGTTTCATACATTTACCAAAGCTATTTAGTAATTCACAAAAGGGTATACGGTGTTTTTTACTGTCATAAAAAATTACGATAATGACAATATTATTATAAAAAAATTATCAACACACGCTGTCACGCCGGCCAAGGTGATAGCCGTCAATATCAGCAAACGCTGTCACGCCGGCCAAGGTGATAGCCGTCAATATCAGCAAACGCTGTCACGCCGGCCAAGGTGATAGCCGTCAATATCAGCAAACGCTGTCACGCCGGCTAAGGTGATAGTCGTCAATATCAGCAAACGCTGTCACGCCGGCCAAGGTGATAGCCGTCTTACTAGCCAGTAGCGTTTTCTACATCACAATGACGTTGAAGCCAGTTTGGACAATTTTGGAATGATCGTTTATCATTAATTATTATGAATGAAAATATTAAATTTACACATTTTCGGTGGGTACCTACAATTATCAGAATCAGACAAATAAACTTTGAATTTTTCCAGGGCCGGTTCCAAGATATCTCGCTCCCTGTAAGTAAGTACCGATTGCGCCCCACCCATTTTTTTTTAAATTCGGGCTTTCAACGTCTAAAGAAAAAAGGAAATTAAAAAGAAAAGAAAAACACGATAAAAAATAGTGCATTGGAAGGGAATCGTTCCAGGGCCGCCCGCGTGGCATGCGAGTATTCTACCACCATATAATACTGAACGACAGTTGGTAAGTCATATACAGTGTCATTATTATGCTATAATATTATTTATTGGAAAAAAATGTCTAAGATTACTTGATTTATCAAACTAAATAATGGAAAAAAATCGACAATTTTCTAAAAACCTACCTTGCGATAATGAGGCCGCTAGGACCTGACAACGATGCAAAAACAAAAAGACGTTGAAAAAAAAACTTTTCGTCTAATAACTTACGGTTAATACAACTTTACTTCGTACATACAAGTATTTTGTTTATCAAACCCTTAAAAGGTTCAGAATGAACCAAAACTGGTTGGTTTGTGTATTCTTACTTTTTGAACCAATTCCAGATATAAGGATACTTAAAATTACATTTACTATAATTTTTTCTAACTATGTTATTTGAACTATTTTGAACGCTGGGAACAAAAGTCTGGACTCCCGATTGGTTATTGTCTGAGTAACGTGGCGCATAAAGCCCTAAACACATATAAAAATGATTCATAGAATGACAGGATCTACGCTCGACCAATTATAATGCAATTCGTAAAAAAATCCGTGACAAAATCTTTTTCCATACATTTTTTGACGATCGTTCAGTGCACACATCGGCGCCCTGGAGACCTAGAGACGAGTTGTAATGTTGCCAGCGCAATATACGGCATTATTATTCTGTGTTATGGGACACTATAGGTAATAATTTCGGTTCCTCTTCTATCTCAGAGATTGCGCCTATGTTGATCCGGCGCTGAATCCTCCACAAGTTTTTAACGGTATCCACAGTTTATGAAAGTACCCCATTCCGTATCCGTTGGAAGAGAATTAATAAAACATGATGTGTAGTTTTTATATTGTTTATTTCTTAAATTTATTAGATGAAAAATAAAACCAATCTTCACAATGGCTGTAATGAAAATTGATTTATACTCATCACCATTGCCTAAAGCCTTATTTATTAAAACAACACTACGTTATATAAATATCACATCGATACACTTAGTACAGAGAAGCTTTTTGATTTAATTAATACATTGATATAACATTCATCTTAAAATTCTAAGCTAATTGCAACATAATTACAAACAGTGGAAAAAAACATGTAAAAAGTACAGTGATGGCTGCCACTGTATTTTTAGTAAATTTATACGATACTATTCAGAAAGCGTTCAACTGAAAAAAACATTAAAATTTCGTAATAATGCATTGCCCTTTGCGATATTACGAAATAAACATAAAATGTCGAAAAATATATTAAATACTTAAATACAAATAAATATAACATCAAAATACGTTTGAATTTGACTAATGTCATCAATGTGTTGGTAGGTTGTTCATACGATCTAAATATTAGTTATATAATATGTATTATGGTTTATTTGCTAATTTTAAATTTCTTTTCGAAATTACGTTAACATCATAATTTTACTATTATCTATACAGCATTTCCAAGGAGGTTTTCACGCACTCCGTATATAATATGTTAATATATATTTATTTTGATAAAATATTTCTGGCTAATTTGCTAACTTTCTCTAATACACTTTTTTTTTGCATTTTTGTTTTTTTTTTTGCTACATTTTTTATACAAATTTCCATGCACGGAATATCTTAACTATTAAAAACTTAAATAACCAACACTATTTTATACCATTTTTACATTCCGTTATTTAGAAACCCATTACTACGCATTAATTTTCTTACAGCATATATAATATCTTTATTTTCGAACATATTACGAAAGCACACATTTTTCCATTGCATTTAAGAATAAAGGTAACCATAAACATCTTTATGACATAGAGATTAACATAGACACATATTAAATAAGTACACGAAGAAAACATGTTTTTTGAATATGAAGAATATAAATGACTAACATACACATTGTGTTGTTTATTCGTATTATCTCTAAACTATTTTGATAACATTAATGTTTAAATACCGTTTAACTTCAATGAAATAGTGTAAATAAAGCTAAATGTCCTCAGAGAACGAAGCTCCCAGCAGCAGCGGTGCTTGCCACCCTCCAACCGGGGGATCTGAGAAGGAGGGTAGCTACCCCCTGCTCTGGGCGTCTCGTTCCCAACAGTCACCAAGATGCCATATACCGCGGGGGGGCACCACCATATCGTTGATATGGTCTCCCGGTATCACCCTCCATCATGGCCTTTACGTTAGCCGCATTACTAAATGTTGATATGTTTCAAAATCTCCTTGGCAGTGATCTCCCACGATATCGACATCTACGGTTCCTACACGTCCATTCACACTGAAAAGCCTTCCAAAATTAAATGTAGTTCTTACCCGTTCATTCGCGCTCATAAGTCTTCCAAAATAAAACATTTCTTCTACCTATCCATTCACATTGATAAGCTTTCCAATATTAAACGTAGTTCCTACCCGTCCATTCTCACTGACCAGCCTTCCAAAGTTAAACGTAGCTCCTACCCGCCCTTTCACACTGATCAACCTTCCAAAATTAAACATAGTACAGATCGAAGGTGAGGCGCGCGGGGCCTCAGACATCCTCCGGTTCCGGGGACCTCTCCTCCGCCCCCGGGGCCGCTACCCTCTGGACTCCTTCAGCCGCAACCGAGCCTCCCTCAACGCTCTGGTCCCCTGCGCCCCCCTGGATCATGGCCACCCCTTCCACCGCCACCCCGTTTAGGATAGCTGCCTGCGTGTCACACCAAGGTGTAGTCAAGATTTTGATCCTCTGAAACAAATGAACATAAAGAAAAAATAAGTTAGGTACCTTCAATTGTAGATTTATACTGTCGCATATGTCATTATTTCGAGGGGTCTTACTTACAGAGGCCCCCGAATCTCCGAGAAAGTGGAAGTAAATTTAGTAGAAATAGAGGAAATTACAAAATATGGCCAAGGTACGCTGTTCCAACTTAAACTTTTCTCAAACTATATCAAACCGAAATAATAAATAACGGTCATACCTGCAAGAAAGTCCCCGGCGTCTGGAGTATCTTGATGATGGCCACCGCCGGTATCATGGCCACGCTGGTGCCCGCGATGCACCAGCCCAGAACGTTGGCCCAGCCCGGGTACACGTAGTCCTCGTAGCTCAGCGGCTCGTAGCCCACCAGACCGTACACCGTGATGAACATCAGGAATAGGGGCGCCATGAACTTCCAACACACACGCCAGTACACGCCCGGCGCGAAGCCAATCATGTCGCGGATGTCGTCGCAGAATCTCTGGGTTCCTGTTCGAAGAAAATTGTATCAGCGTGGATTCATAATATCAACTTTTTCTTGAAGCTATAAAACCTTAGATTTATATATAATGTAAAAAAAAATGGATAATGATAGGGTATTTACCGGTGCACTCACCCAAATTCAAAGTTTTTGATTTATCCATTTACGGAGCACATATTAATATAAGTGTATTTTATAGGTATCATAAAATTATACGCAAAATTACTGCCTCAACACAGGCTAGCCTAGTGAGGCGGGTTATGTGAAACTTCAATTTGTAACTATGCATTTCTGTTCTTTACATATTACCTTCTATATTATTTTCTAATTTCCTTTTTATATATCCACTTTATGAACCGCTGTACACTTACATTATTATATAATACATGTATTTTAGTTACAGTTGTACTTAATTACAGTAAAGATATATTGTTATTATTATTATTAATATAGATCCTTTTACTAAGCTCACTTTATGTTGAAAGGGAAGTAAGTAAATCGGGTACCCGCTGCGAGCATCGAACTCGATCCTTCCAACTGCAAGCCGAGTGAATCGCCCACCGGGCTACAGGCCACTTTAACATAATTTTCTTCTTGGATAGTTTATTTTTTAATAGTAAAATATGTTTTTTTAAAGAAGTTGTGTTTCGCCCGCCATGCCAGGGATGTCCCTATGTTATGGCGAGCGAAGTTGAAATATGGATTATAGAGTTATCACAGAGTTCGTGTGAAAATAAAAGATTAATAGATAATTACAATGTTAGGAAACGATCCAACAGTTAGCGGAAGGCATCTTACCATAAATCCACGAGATAACGATGGCTTCGAAGAACACAGCAATGAGGATGGAGTAGCCCGCGGCGTAGCGGTCAAGCAGCTGGAAGAAGTAGAAGCCGCCCTGCGAGCAGCTGGCCAGCCCCACCAGGAAGTACAGCGAGAAGAGGCCGGCTACGAATATCTCTCGGTTCCGCCCGATGATGGGGAATTCGTCGCTCAGGGCGGTTATTATGGCCTCGGATCCACCGAACTGAAAAATTCACAATAAGAATTTTTTTATTTAGGTGCAGGTACTCTTTGGCCTTTTCCACTGAGTATTTCGACCTTCCCTGCGTAAAACATGTTTGTCTGTAAATCTGTTACTCAATAGGGCGGCCTTTTCTCGTTGTTTAGAATAAACAAAATAATTGAAAGTACCCACGTGTATGTTGTTAAAAAAATCACCACATTTTATGACAAAACTACGACGACAAACAGCTATATTTTGATCTATTAAAAAAAACCTGATTTGCAGACAAACTTCATTATGCACCTACCTGTTTCCCATCGGATACCTGTTTATTGTCATCTAAAAATTAAATGTATCAATATTATAGAAGTATTAATCGAAGCGATGTAAGAAATGTTCTTGGCTATGTTTTGATGACCATCTCTGAAAATCAGGATCTCTCAACATTCTTCAATCCTCTCTCCAACTCTTCCTTCAACCCTTCCTTCAACCCCTTCCGCCTCGACGATGTTCCACGACATTGATGTTCCTCAGTACAAGAAAACTCTTTTAAAAAGTTAACTGTAGTCAAATGATGGCATTCATATTTCTGTTGATGTGAAATAAGTAAAATGATTTTATTAATGAGTGATATCCCTTCAAGTTTGTACCTGAGTAGCAGTAACTACTTACTGAACTGTCCAGTCCCAGCGTGAGCAGCATCATGAAGAACATGAGCGCCCAGAAGACGCTGCCCGGCATGGTGGCGATGGCCGCAGGATATACCACGAACACGAGCCCCGGTCCCTCAGTCGCCACGTCCTGGATCGTGCGGCCAGATGCGTGGGCCATGTAGCCCAGCACGGAGAAGATCACGAAGCCAGCCACGAAGCTGGTGGCGCAGTTGATGAAACTCGTCAACAGGGCGTCCCTAGACGAAGCCAATGAGTATATCAAATAATCGAATGATTTGTATTTATTTAGCAGAATTAAAATATATCGTTAATGGAATTCGTATTGTACTTTTATTACTTTGTAGTATTCATTCATTCCATTGCCGGCAACCCGGACGTTTATTGGCATAAAATTTTAAACATTTCAATGAACTTTACCCGTCTCACTAGACGATGTCTGTTCTGAGACGGGTAACAATTTATTGACTCACTGATAAACGTTGTTATGATATTTATTGTAGGATGCGTATGCCAGCAACACTCCGAATCCTGGACCCAATGAGAAGAACACCTGCGTAGCTGCGTCCACCCACACCTTGAAGATAAATAACGATTATTAAAAAATGTAATACTTTTAAAAAGGTCTGTATTTGGCTAATATTGGCTCCTGGTTCTTTCATCATCCTACTTGTGCTGGTACATGCATAATGATTTCTGGCTGAAGTATTTCCGAGGACAATGACATCACAGTTTAAAGAGAGAAAATAGCCAAAGGGGAAGAGGACTAGTAAAAAAGAGTCTTGCCGGAAAGAGAAACAAGAGAATCATTTCCTTCACTATCGTAATGGCAAACTGCTTATCATTTTGGACTGCACAAATCCGCTAATAACGGTGTAGCTCTCTAAACGAAAGACGCTGGGAACACTGAGTCGGCTCACTAACCATTATTTATTTTTTTCGATAAAAAACATTCTCAAAAAAAATACAAAAGACTGACGAATGCATTTAGACATAACAAATTGGTATTCTTTTTTAAACTACTGTTTAAAGGTCTATTCCATAGAACTATAATTGTAGTTGTAATCTTATATAGCTGATAGAAACAAAGAGAATTTTTATAAGGCATCACCACAAGATTGTAAGAATTAGGGTAGTACAAAGTTGTTGAATAGTGACAAATACTGTAGAATCAAAAGAAGTAAAAAGTAGGTATATCAGGTGAGAACGAAAAAATAAAACAAAGTTTTGGCAAGGCACAACTGCTTGTATACCCTCTAGAATAAATCATTGTAATAATTTACCTCCGCTTGCGTGATGACCTCAAAGTTGGGGCTGAGATAGTAGCGAATGCCCTCCGCGGAGCCTGGTAGCGTGATGCCCCTGACCAACAGGCAGAGCAGCACGGCATAGGGGAACAGCGCCGTGAACCACACCACCTTGCCTGACGTGCTGATGCCCTTCCACAGCGAGAAGTAGCAGATGAGGTAGACGGCTAGCAGGCACAACGCCAGGTCCCACTTCACCACGCCCAGGTCGTGGATGCCGTCGCTCTTATGCAGCTCGAGCACCGCGCGGCTGGTGAAATTAAAAATGTACTTACTGAAAACTCAATAAACAACATAATATCCTTTATTAGTACTTACCTACGTAAGGGCGTGAATTTGTCAAAATTGGAACTGATGGATATGTTGAGAAAATTTTAAAACAAATCTTTTCAAATCCAGACAAGAGATTAAGTGCCTACCTTCCTATTATATATTTTAACCGATAATTATTTTAATTCTATATTTGAATTGTGCGTACATTTGGCTTACTATTGCTTGCTACTTACAGTCTGACATTTCATAGTAGACAATAATTAAGGGAACGTTTATGACAACATGAAGATGGCTCATAGTAAGATTATCGTAAGTTAAAAAATCACAAAGGTCCAAGTGCATGTTTTATACTTTCATTGTTTGCGTTTATTCACTAAACAGTATTCAGAAATTAGTGGCACTTTCCAAAAGGAGATGATTCTACATCACATTTTAAATCAATTTTATGTTTAAACTTTGTATTATTATTTAACGATTTGCAAGAAAGACAATTATTTGTATTTCTGAAATTTATGTATCTAAATAACCCTCATATCTTAGATTCTAGATACACAACATTTAAAAAAAAAAATCATATTTAAAAAAGAAAATACTAATTACGATGTTTTGCATTGTTTCTTTAAAACGAACTGTAAAATATGATTTTTTTATGTGAGTAGTAAATTTTAAAGACATAGTTAGAAACTTGGTATATCCATAGTAATGAAAAAAACCACTTTATTCGAACCACTTTATGTGATACCACACAAGAGTCCCAGCTGCTCCCAACCGCCTGGAGCTAGTACTATGGCATCCCCAATTGGGGTATGTTGTGAGGCTGAAGGTATCAAGGAGGGGAAGGAGATGTGGAAGATGAAGGTGTGAAAGTATCTGGCTATTTAGATCTGGTCACCAAACACGGCTAAAGCCATTTCAAGCTACGTTTCAATTCTGAATGGCGGTCTTTAACCAGGGCGATACTGAGTATGTGCTAGTCTGGAACGTGCCGCAAATATTTTATTTGCGCTCGCCGGGATTTGAACCCGCGACCTCCGGATTCATAGCCAAGGATCGTAACCACTCAACCACGGAGAAATTATCTTGTGTGTAGCCTGCGATTCGAAAGGTAACGATAAAAACGCACATTTCAGAAAGCTCTACAAAATTAGAGTACCTACGTATTTTCACTTAGTAAACAGTTAATGACATACTTAAAGTACTCCGAGGCAGCCGAGGTGAACCTCGGGTCTGGGGTCGGAGGAGCCAGCGAGGTGGTGGTGCTGTTGCCCGTGGTGGTGGAGCCCAAAGTGGTGCTGAAGGGCAGGGCCGTGCTGTTGGGGTCCGCGATCCAGGAGCTGTTGCTCTGACGAGTTTCGTTTTGGGTCATCAGCTCGAACTGGTCAATTAAAAACATATTTCTGTAGATCGCTAAATGGATTAATAATATTAAGTGTCATGCTGGGCTAATTTACCGTGCTCCACGAAATAATTTATGATTTTCTGAGGAAGAAATGTGTTTTGGCATTTCGCTTATAAAACTGTTTAATTTTAATACGGCCTAAAGGAGTGACATGAATTTTGAAGAATTTTCTTACTAATATTCGATTTATTAAATGAACATTAGCAAACAATAATTCTAACCGGTCGACACAGGGGTGTATTCCATTCATTGTCGCAGGAGGTCCAGGGAAGCATGTAGGTGAATGAGGCGAAGAAGAAACGAAGTGACCAGGCGATAATGACGTTGTAGTAGAAGTCCACGTAGAAGGCGATCAGGACCACCGCGTACCCGATCCCTGGAAACAATTGTCCAATTAGTTGACCTTCCCTGAACACTTGTTGATATCTGCAACCGATTTTTAATATGTATTTGTAAGCAAATGAAGAATTGAGACATCATAGCTTATAGCAAACATATAAGAGATTGCCAAAAAAATAAATAAAATCTGGAATCAAAACTGTAGCGCATCGACGAAATCCTTTTCCTGATCGAGAAATCTAAATTTTGGAACCTTTGTTAATTTCATGACATTTCTTCATAATATATGATATTTAGATAATTCGTCATGGATGTACAAAATGGTTAAATTTATAAATTAGTACCTACTTGTATGGAAGCAAACAATCGTGTAGCAATCATCCACAAGGGAGACAGTTCCAATGGTCAATACTGACAAATTCACACTGTATAATTATCTAATACAAACAATTCCTACTACCGTAAATTCTATGCTGGTTAAGAAAATGTGTAAAGTTTCGAGTGAATAGATTTTATAAACTGTAATCTTTTAAATTCTATATGCAATTCTATATATTAGGTAAAACGTTCGAAAATTGATTGCAGACATTTTACCGTTCAAAAATTTTAAAGTTCGAACATGTCTTTGCTGGTTTTAAAATTACACCAAACAAATACTTTTTAACGTTCGAAAATGTCTTCGCTAGTTTTAAAATTTCACCTACCAAATACATTTTAACGTTCGAAAATGCCTTCGCTAGTTTCAAAATTGCACATATCAAAGACATTGTAGCAAGTATGTATTTCCAAATGAAAAAAAGAAAAAGATTACAGTTTAAGAATTTTATTAATTGGAAATCTTAGACATTTTTCTAACTACCCTTATGAAATATAGAGATAAATCGCTTGTAGTATTACTTGTATTACTAATTTAGTAAGTGGCGTTTATCACCATCTTGAGTGCTGACCCATGTGCAACCTAGTAGTCTTAGTAGTCACCAACTTTCAATATATATTGACAATATTGCGTCAAGTCAATAACAGAGTCAAAAAGCTTCCGGCCTCTTCCCAACGACAGCGCTCAGAAGAGAAAAAAGGCAATAATTGCATCGCACTGAAATACTCCATCGCTACTCCAATACTACAGCTATATACTATACTCCAATACTACAGCTATACAGCTATATACACTGACGACGAATTACGTGTAGGTATTTATTAACTAACTGCACGGTCAACAATAGACTCCATTTAATTATGAAATAATAAAATAATAAAAAAAACAGTATTGCATAAAACAATGTCCATAATAATATATGAAGAGTTATCATACTTTAATCTTTTATTTTTTATACTTTTATACTTTATATTTTAAACTTGTACATCTCAATTGTAATTCATTATTAATCTACACTAATTTACAAAATGCATATCATACTTTAGTTTTTTATACTTTAAACTTTTACTCTTTTTACTTTCAAATTTTACATCTCATATGTAAATCATTCTTTCCCTACAGTAAATTTATAAAAGGCATATCATACTTTAAACTTCTATACTTTATACTTAAACTTTTACATCTCATACGTAATTCATTAATACTCTACATTAAATTAAAAAATGCATATCATACTTTAAACTGTTATACTTTATTCTTTAAACTCTCATGTCACATATTAAATTCATTATTACTCTACAATACAGTACATTAAATTTAAAAAAAATGCAACATACTTAAAAAAAAAAAAAAAAAATTTTCTTCTTAAATTTACTTTATGGATTCTTTTATATTCTCTCATGTATATGTATATTAATATGAACTAAACTTATCAATTTGACTGTCCTAAAACGGGATTTGTTCCTAGTTGGACAGTCAAAGCCTTCTTAAATATTTCTGTAACATAATGTGTGTTTCAAATAAATATTATTATTATTATTATTATTATTATTATTAGTTCTAGTGCCCTTCGTACTCGCCTCGGCTTATTTATTTTATTATCCTTTCTGCATTATGTATTCCCAGATTTGAGCACGGATCTGTACTCAGTGACCCCATTACACCGGGTACCTACTCTTCTCTTCTCGTAGCAATTCTACCCGAGATGGGAATGAATATCCTCCCATTCCTACCCGCCTTTATCTCACGACCCCCCTCGGGAGGGTTTCCCCGCCCCAGACATAATATCCACTAGATTTGGGGATTACTATAAATCACGTTACGGAGGGTATGTCCTTACGCGATTTAACAACGGAGCTAGATGGAGTACAGACGGGTACCACTTGAAACTAGTACGGAGACGTGACAATTTCACCTAGTGCAATAGTTTTTCAGTTGTTAAATACGGTGTTTATGATTTTATTTTAAATTCACCCCGTTTCCATAGTGTAAGAAACTTCCCTTGAAAACTTGAAGTTTTTATGCTCTTAATTATTTTTTTTTATTTAATCTCTATTGAAAAAGTAATTATATGAAAATTCCTCGATAGAAAAAAATCTAAAAGTATGCTCCGAAAATATGAATAACATGTGTGGTTCTATTATTTAATATGTTAATAGGTATGAAAAAATTCACAGACTTTCATTAAATGCTACTTAAGACAGTAGTCCTGAAATTTTTGCCCTATTCTAAATATGTCGTGTTTTATTCAATATTTTAAAAAACGATCGCTTACACCCTAATCATTGCTAGAAATGGGCTTTATCTATTATGTTGTTGGATTTTCAAATGTGTTGCGATTCCTACTTCTTTTTGAGACAACATTTCAAACAGCCTTGCAGTGTCCATCATCAGGGCAGATGGCGTAAATCAGCTCAATACCCCAAAACACTTACAATAAATTTCTATAGGCCGTGAGAATTACATATCGGATGGATCTATCTTTACGTTTTTAATTATCAGATCTGATTCACAATCTTTTGTCATAGTCTCACTGGCTGCGTGTAGCAGGAACTTTGTGTTGATGACAAAGGTTAATAAAAAACGACTAGCAAAACGAGAAATAATAAAAAGTTTTAATATAAAATTGATGTAAAATCATCTCCTTTCGGAAAAATATGCATTTGGACCATTGTGCTTTTTTTAAACTTAATTTTCCTATGAACCATCTTGGTGTTATAATTTAAAACCTTTTAAAGGATCACATTGTTCATAATTTTTGTCTACTTTTAAATGTCAGACTATATATAATCATCCCCTAACATATATTATGCATTTCTCAGCATTGTCTCCATATTTCTCTGTATTGTCTTATTCTTAAATTCGGGTAATTTTTTATTTACCATAAAGTTATAAATGTTCCTAATACAAATATTTAAAGTTGGATTAGAAGACCCTAAGAACTTTTTCACTTGTTGGTGAAATAATTTGATTCATTTTCTCGCGACGCTTTGAGGACGAAAATGGCGGTAAAGTCAAAGTCGTGAAAAGCGGTGGAGGGAAGGGAAACGGAAGTGACGGCGATTCCAGAAATCTCTGAATAAGTGGCGCGAGTCACGTGCTTTGTGCTTTATGGTCCTAGACCCCTCAGCCAACCAACTCCAGAGGGCACTACAAGTCATTTAATACTCCCGTTAAGCTGGCTGTATTTAATAAAACTTAATGCGAAATATTCCTAGGAAATATTTGGGTATTCATTGCCAAAAATGTATAAAAAATTATGCTATTAAGAAACACTGGTACGTAGTCAATCAGAAGCAAAATTAAAAAAAAAAACTCTTGAAGGGCGAGCACTGGCGTCTTGAAATTAACATTTTTTTGTTAAGAATTTTACAGCAATTATTTTTAAGTTGCTACGTCATTTCCATTACGAGCTATTGTACTTTGAAATTTAAAATAACAGACAAAACATAATACAATAAACCGTATTTTTAATAATAAGAAAAATATTTCGAAAAAATAACGTTTAAACTCTGGCGAAATCGATTTGTAACTACAAATAGGCAGTGGCGTGCAGTCCATCAAGGCTGAAAAGCTGTGCCCACCCTATGAAGAACGTCCATAAAAATAAATTAAATGGTAATTAAAAAATTCTGGCTAAAATATTTTTTTTCTATTTATTTGATAAGGAACTTGTACTCTCTTTTATTCAGTTGACGTCAACAATCGGCGGAAAATGATAGCAAAATGGCTATTTTCAAATTTTCAATTCGCAATTCATACCTGAATTTGAAAAACTTCACACACTACATTTGGTAATAGAGCAATGCACGCCACTGCAAATAGGTACCTATATAAATGAAAAAAAAAAACTGATGAAATTTATATATTTTACCTACATATAGATACTAAATTTATTTATTACCCGTAGTGTACGAGAAAAGTTGAATCACTATGAAATCACACTCTATAAGTCATCACAGTATATAAGTAATTAAATTACTTTCTTCGAAATAAATTTAAATAATCTGGTGTCGAGTTCGTTCTCAAAGCTCTTTGATTCTCGTTTCTGATTTAATTTAGATTCAAAGATCTATTGAAAAAATCTACCGAACAAGGAGAACCATGAAATAAAATTTACATCAATTTTGCAGCCAGAAATAATATCTAAAGCTTCGAGTCTAGGCTTTCAATTAATTTTCCGCCAGTTGTACATATATATATACTTGTACTTCGGAGTAAAGTCGTCATTTTTCCAGATATACCCAAGATCCCCCCCTCCCCCCACCCCTTCAGAGCGTTGAGGGGGCTGTAAAAGAGGAAGGTTGAATTTAAAGTGGGGTGGGGTGAAAGGCACCTCCCGGGGAGGGTTGGAACTATTGCATTATGACAGAAAGTCTCGGCCGCTAAGTGCCGAGTAAGTGCTTCGCTCACAATGGGAAATATATTTCTACGATTCTTTAAAAGAGCTAGCTGGGAATGATTTAGCTCCGACACTTTTCTAGACCCTCCCCCGCCTCCCCTGTAATGCCCCGCGTAGATCCTTTCACAGGATATAGGTTTTGAATAAATGACCCGTGAACATACGCGTAAATTCCTTTATGAAACACTTTACACGTCTATAGATCCCTTTTATATTTGGGGAATAGTTTTATAGCGGGACGGTTGTTTCTTTCGTTGCATAGCTGGAATGTTTTCCAGCTTTCAAAGCGACTTGTTTGATCGACATAACACTACTTCAGCTTATTATCACAAAACAGTGATGACCAATTTAGCTCAATGCAGCACTTAAAGTCACTGAATCGACGAAATATACAAGTTCGGTAGAAACAGGTAGCAGCGTGGAATAAGATATTGAGAAGAGTGGAAGAACTTTGTGGAAGAATGGACAGTGAACGATGAATAATTTAACGTTCTTAAATACAGTCACTCGGGGTAATATATGTAATTATCTGTATAAGTTGTTTTAAAAGATGAGATAATAATTAAGTTGGTGTAATAGATTATTCATAGTGAGTACCAAGATAGAGCTTTAGAAAGAAAAAAAAATTCTACGGCGACCTTGTAGTGATTTTTCTCAAAAACGGGCTATACAAATCATTCAAATATTATTTTTTATTAACTTTATTGGAATTACTTATTAAAACTCACAAACCTTATTGTAATATATGATCGTTGAAGAAGATAATATTAACAAATCTCAATGAAATGTGATACTGAAAAAACAAAAAAATAAAAAAGGTGAGGCAATTTTTCAATCGTACAAAAATATGGGCATTAATTAATGATAATATTAACAATTCTTAAAATTGAAATATGAAAACGATAAAAATGAAGAGAAATAAATTGGTCTCAATAGCTCGATTGGAGTGTTGCCCGGGTATGACAAGGGATCTGGGTTCGAGTCCCAGTTGCGACCGTTACCTTTTTATTTTCTTTGTCTTTTTTTGTTTCATATTTCATTTCGATTTGTTAATATTATCTTCTTCAATGATTTGTAATAATAATAATTATTATAGGAGTATTTATAGGTAGATAGTAGGTACACGCTTTTAGTCTTGTCTTATTTTTTTTATAAACGCAGACAAATTACTTACCAGTCCATGTCAATTGACCTCTCATTCTGCGTCCGTCTTATGTTCTCATACATATACGAGTATTACAATAAATATATTTTTTAAATTAAGTTTTTTCTTTAATGTATCTTTGAACCAATACATTTAATAGCAGTTAAGTGCACATTCAGAAATGGAGGTAATGTTAAATCCCTTTGAATATTATGTACAGCATTTGAAACCCAGATCCGCAAATAAAATACTAGATGTATTGGTCAATTTCGCCAAGGGTCCAAGTGAAAGTCGTACGTGGCCAGAAAGTGAAGTTATAATAATAACAATCTGTTACAAATATAAAAAGGCCGTGAAAATATCTGCCGGAAAGCATTTTTCTCCACTTCCGGGCTTCCTGGCATTCGTCGAAACACTCCACAGGTGGTTTCTAAGCTCCGTAAGCTTTCTGGCTCCATTTTATGTCCCATTTCACGCCACCGTGTCAAAGTGGCCTATTATTTAAACAGCATTATCAAATAACGCTCCGGAAACTCGGGTAGTTTTTCTCAAGTGCCCACATACTGCAAGTTCTTTGTGCGGTAAATCTGGTTTAACGTTGAAGGGTTGGGACAGTTGAACAGCTTTTTACTTTGTGTGGTAGAGCTTCTGGGGAGAAATTGAAATACTATTGACAACTGGGAAATGACATGAACGTAAAACTATGATTCATCTGTAAAAAACAGTTTTTTTTTTCATTTGGTTAAAATAGTTAAATAGAAATCCTAAAGTTCAATTTATTTTTAATAGAAATTGTTTCATAGATATTTATTAATAATGGGAATTAATATTACACGTTAATTAACCATTAGAAATAAATGAGCATAAAACATTGGTCGAAGCAAATTGGTGTCCGGAAAACAACCACGACTTATTCATGGCAATATTTTTAATTTATGCCATGTTAATATCTGAAGGCACTGTTATTTTTTCAAAAACCCGTTGGGTGCATGTTTATGCATGCGTATAATTTGTTTTAATATTCCAAATTAAATTTTATCAAAAGTACTCATCTGACAATGCAATAATTTTAGTTCACCATAATAAGCAAGTAGTTAACAATGTTAATTCCCTAAAATAGATATAGAGAGGTGAAAAAAGCTTTAGGAGGTCTTCATCCAGCAGCGGAGAGTGAAATTCTGATGGAGGCATGCATAATACGTAAATACCACACTAAATCATTAAATAATGAGTAAATAATATGGTCTAACCGTTCAGAGAGACCATTGTCGACAATCAGCGAACCAAAATAATTAATCCATCAACTTTTAATTGCATCCTTCCGTCCGCCGGACTTGTGCGAGTTGGGAATTATAAAAATTGAACTTGTGTGACAGCCGCTGAGTTATAGCGTTTCTAAAAGTGAAGAAACAAAGGCACCCCGTGATGTATGTATGTTCACACGCATTTCTTTTCTAATTAACTAAGAGACAGTAAGCCAGACATCGAGGCTTTTAAATATCTCTCTCAGTCTGTGGACGTCAATTCGTTTACCTATCGTGACAATTAATAAATCATACCTCTTTGTCTGAGAAATCCCGGAAGAAAATTGTGTAATAAAATAATGGGAAACCAACACATAAAAATCAGGTTTTTTTTTTTTTTTTTTTTTTATTCATCCAAAGAACATAAATACATACATGGTAAAATAAAGAAAGTAGCAAAATATGTAGTCCTGCAAAGCGGTCACATGACAGCTTGTCTGCAGGTTCTACAAAGATTAATTAGTCCTAATAGTAATAGTAATATATATTAATCTTAAATAAAATAGGTACTTACATTTGACGTTAACATTATAGGTACATTAACTTAGCCATTTAGTATACATAGATAAAAATTTAAAGATACAAAGAAAAAATTTAAAGATACATAGATTGCTCATTTAAAATCCATAACTTCATCGATTTCACGCAAAGCCTCTCACTTTCCTCCAATTTATGACTTTCATTAAATTTATTGAAAATCACTGGCACTATGTATTCAAGAGTTCGACCTCCATATTTATTTGAAATTTTTGGAATTTTTAGGCTTCTTCTTTCAGTGAATCTAGTGCTGTGTTTATGCACCAGTGGCTTTTTGTATTGGCTTTCTCCCGCGTTATCTATAATAGTGATGTACCATAGGAGACCTTTTACAGGAAGTAGGCCCTCAGCACCGTATAATATTTTTAATTTTTTCTTTGTCTGTATATCTTTGGTGTGACAATTTTTTTAACTATCGCAGTTTGTAAATTTTGGACATACTTAATATACGTAAAGCTTGTGTGACCCCAAGTTCGTATCACTCACTTAATGTTATTTCTGAACATATTATTGACATAAATTACCTCTAAATAGCAATTTAACTTAAAATATAGGCGATGCAATGGGAAGTTATGCAAAATCGTGTGTTTTCGGTTTGAGAATTTGATGGCCTAGAAATATCATAGATCATTTACTTAAATAATGCAAGTAGAACACACCTAGGCATTTGTTAGAACCGTCCAATATTTTTCGTATGTCTTTTTATAAGTCTAGAAAAAAATAAAGTATCAGACCTAAAAAAAATGTTTAAAGCTCAAAATCTCCTACTTACGAACCCTTATTTCGATATTGTCGTAATGCGCATTGGGTAAATTTACGTTTTTTAGAATATGACGCTAAAGCACTTTTAATATTTATGCCTGAACTTTACAAATTAAAATAAAACACGCGTTTTGGTGAAGTTTTTTTGCGTAAATCAAAACATGCGGCCGATGTTAAGCGGGAATTTCGACCTTGTCACCACCTGCATAAGGAGCGCGTGATTTCGTTGGAATTTTAGCTTAGTCAAGTTAGATTATGTTGTCGAGACAGTTTTTTTTTCTTATGTTTAATAACTTTATATCACTTTTAAAAAGTGTGCCGATTCATACGTCTGTTGATTTATCCGGTCACCAGGTAACAGAATAGTAGGATCACCAAATCATTCCGAAATTGTACATGCACAGACCAATCTTAAAACTCTTTCGTTATCTAGCCGAGTTCAGGGGGCCAAGTCTGTAATTTTTGCGTTAGCTAAAGCATGTTAAATAAGCCATTAACCACATAATTTGATAGTTTGGTAGTCAGTATCGCGCTAACAAGGTAAGTTTGCGTTTACGTTAATATACAAATCGGTAAGGCAAACGCAAGAGACGACGCTGCGTTTATTAAAACTGTCGAAATGTGTTTTTTATGGCCGATTTAACTTGTGTTAGCTAACGCATAATACACAGACTTGCCCCCTGGCGGCATTTAATTTTTTTTGTTACCTACATATTTTACAATCTTCGCCAATATTTCGCAGCAGGTGGGTAGCCTATTTTATAAACACATGATCCTTTTAATTCCTTTAATGTATTTTCTTTCCCTTCCCCGCTTCAATAGATTTATTAATTATTAATGACAATATTATATAAACTCTTTTATTTACTAATATTTATTCAAATAATATCTAGATAAAGATGTATGTAATCCTACCTTTGAAGAGTGGACAGATGCGGCCCCAGGAGGTGATGGCCCCTTTGCGGTGGAACTGCCCCAGGGCGAGCTCCATGTAGAACAGCGGGATGCCCCCCACCACCAGCATGATGCAGTAGGGGACGAGGAAGGCGCCTGAGAAACACATCATCAGCTGTTAGTCGAGATTATAGGCAAGACGAGGAGGTAGTACAGTTGTTGAAATTAGCGGCATAATACGAGCATTAAAATACATAGTCCGTATGGCAACTAGTTTGTAGAATACATTTTAATTATCTGCATTGTTGTACATATCATATTGTGGTTTGTAATTATGTTTTAAATAAAACATGGGAGACAAAATATAAGATCTTATAGGTAACATGAGAGATGAGTCTCTCTCCCCTTGAATGGGGGTATATTCAATATTTGGATTTAGTGTTAGTTGATAATATACTGCCCTGATGAAGTTTAGGTATAAGCGAAACCGGTAAGCGAGAAATATGTCAATATATGAATGGTTTTATCCAAAGTGGTTTGAAGGTTTGTTTCATATACAAATTTTCATTAATCTGATGGCATTGACACGATCTATAAGGATTAGCGCTTAGTCGCGGGTTTTTGTGTGTGAATACTGCTCAAAAATCCAAACTGCTTTCAATCGTCTGTAGTCAGTAGAACTATGGCATCCCTAATTAGAGTATGTTATGGGGCAGAGGGTGGTAGGGATGGGAAAGAGACGGGTAGGAGGAAGATGTGGAAGTACCTGGCTATTCAGATCTGCTCACCAAACACGGCTGAAGCCATTCCAAGCAACGCTTCTATTCTGAATGGTGGTCTTTCCCCAGGGCAATACTGAAAGTATCTTTCACTCTAAAACGTCTGACAAACATACTATATATTATTTTTAATAAATTGATTTCACGCCGGGATTTGAACCCGCGACTCCGAGACCGTTCGAATTGCATGAATAACGCGACTCCCTCGAGGCGGATAGAGATCGATCGAATATAATTCTCTTTTAGTGATGTTTCCTTCATTACTGACAGGTTCGAAGAAGTTAACTGAAAATGAGAAACGTAAAAAAATCACGCCTGTGTTATTGGGCCATTGTCACGTATGTTTTCATTCAACCACTTCATCTCCAAGTTCACTGAAAAAGCTTTAACACAGTTATTCTCAAAATGTTCCATTCCAACATTTCTATAATAATGTAATATAGGATGGAATAAGGAGAAGAAAAAAGGGTTCTACTCGATTAGGAAGGGAAATTTATAAGATTCGTATTACTATTCCCGTTTACACCTTTTCTGCCATCTTATTTTTATTTTTGGATTGTATTCTATAATAATAATAACGTTTTATTATCTTTTTTTAAACAAATAAAAAATAATGATATCCTCACTGGGATTACCGTGCTGGGGATTTCATTTACAAAATATGTCATTGAATTATATTAAATTGATGTAATTGCTGAAAAAATAGATAATGTAAGGTGAGGTGTTTTAATTGCAGTTGGGTAGTTTCGGTGGTAGTCTGTATTTGGTGTAAATATAGTTTCTATTTCATATCTCCCTATTTTTTTTTATATGAATACAGCACAAGAGTCCCAACCGCTCCCAACCGTCTGGAGCCAGTGAGACTATGGCATTCTCAATTGGGGAACGTTGTGAGGCTGAAGGTATTGGGGAGGGGAAGGAGAAGGGGAAGAGGGAGGTGGAAAAATACCTGGTTATTCAGATCTGGTCACCAAATACGGCTCAAAGCCATTACAAGCAACGTTTCAATTCTGAATGGTGGTCTTTCACCAGGGCGATACTGAGAGTATCTTCCACTCTGGAACGTGCGCAAATATACTATATATTATTTTAAATTAATTAATTGTGAAACAACACAAATTAATTAAATAAAATTTACTTACGCACGCCGGGATTTGAACCCGCGACCTTCGGATTCGTAGTCGAGAGCCTTACCCCTCGACCATGGAGGCCGTCACAGTCTATATAATGTATCCAGCGTTTTATTTGATTTCTATATTTATTATTGTCATTCAGTTGAAGACATTTGAAAGAGTTGGTTTGTTAGGTTCATATCGATTGATAATTAATTCAAATGCACGATTTAACTTATATTATTTTAGTAAAATAACCTACCATAAAAAATGAACTATACTATTCAAAAGCTCTTCGTATGAAATTGTTGAAAAGTCATGTAATAACAAAAATTTAAACCTAATTTAGGTATTTTCATCACAAAACATTAACAGGTACATATTTCAGATAATTTGCTGCCTTATTTGGAATCAGGGTAGGCAGTGGGGAAAAAGAGAATTAATTGATATTTAAATAAATTACCCTATACCCTCCGTGCGAGTTTTCGCTAAGAATGGCTACGTTGCTGGCTGTTGCCGGAATTGGTTGGGAGAATCTTAACAACAACAAATATCCAAATAACCGCTTTATTTATGCATATTGATTACATCCAATTACTGAAAATATAAAATTTCCACATTTATCCCGCTAAATAAACACAGACAATAATTTCAAAGAAGGCCAATATTTTATGAATTATCAATATTTTGTCGTTCTAATTATTGGGTGTACCAACATATGGTATCAATTGATACATTTGCTGGTATCACCTAAAGGCACTGTTGTTCAGACACTCAAACGAGTCGCCCATTTCGTTTGAATGTATCGATTGTGGTCAACATTTAAATATGATGTGTACTTTATTTTGCATATTTAGTTCCTGCCTTTGACACGTTATACGGTTGGCGTATCGCGAACGGCGCTGCGTTTCGTGGTTTCGCGCGTATTTTTGAATGTGAGAATTGATTTCTTACAATAATTTTACACGCTTTCATGTTATTCATATTTGCATGTGAGTAAGGTAGGGTAGGCAGTGCTTATGTGCCTATATGGATGGCACGCCTCTGCTTGTAACCATCATTCGTATGACGACTTAGTGAATATATTAAAAAAATTGTATGAAAGAGAAATTATTAGAGATCAGTTAAGACTTGTGTATGAACTTGAAAATTCTTCTCC